>QTSX02002409.1:55924-91060 GCA_014839935.2 Entomophthora muscae
GGTAGCAAATTGGAGAACTGGAAACCCGCCAAGGCGGTGACTATGGGATACACCATCATCAGCCAACGGAATACCTTGGTGTGTATGTTGAACCGTCCAAAGCTCCTGGCAAAGTAGGTGAGGATGTAGTAAGCAGACGTATACATGGCTATGGAGAGTGTCAAATGGGGAGACACCAGAGGCAGCCAGGGTCCAGTGTTTGAAGAGTTAAGTTGGCCAGGGTCATGATATGGGTCATAACCTAGTCCTTCTGTGGAGGGGCCAAAGAACTCTGAACTCTGTTGGTAGCCTCCAATCCCAAGGCAAGCTGTGAGCACAGCTGTGAAGATGAGGTGATTCATCTTCACTGGGTTGGAGGGTTGGCAGGGGCTTGATCTGTAAGTTGCAACTGTAGTTGGAGTTGGAAATTTCACTTTATTAAGGGTATTAGTCTCAATAATAGCACAAGCTATTACTGAGAGGGGATCCTTTATTTATAGTGGTCCCCCACTTGCAAAGGTTTGCAAATGGGAGTAAAAACAGGGGGCTGGAGTCCCCAAAAGTTTTTTCATGGGACTTGGGAATTGGTGTTTGAAGGGATGACCAAACCCTTGTTCCTGGGCAATCTGTTGGGGTTTTAGACAGTTCTGCTTGGAGCCAATAATTTCCTCTGGATGGGTGGTCAGGTGGTGATGACAACTCTTGGCTTTAAACACTTCTATTTTTGGTTTGGGGATGCTAGTTTGGTTGGAGTCTAGGCCTAGCTGATTGTTGCCATCCACCTGGTTCCATTGGCTGTAGGTCATGTTATTTTTATCTTTGGAAGTTATTTTTGGCTTTTCCTCTATATTTTTAGAATTTGGCCTGGGTTATAAAATCTGAATTTGCCCTTCTTCTTGGGCCCAAGAATTATTTTTAAAATTTTCCCCTGCTTCAGGGGACTTTTCTGATTGGCTGGGTGTCATAGTGTGTTTTGATTGGCTGGGGAGTGGGCCCTGGGAGCTGGCAGTGGGCGCGCTGGGAGCGGGGTGGGCGTGCAGGTGGGCGGTGGGCAAGCGGGTGGCCAGCAGGGCCCAGGTTGGAAGTCAGGAGGCTGGTTGGGCGGTGGGAGGCAAGCAGGCGGGCAGGGGGCAAGCAGCGAGCCCGCTGGCACCTGCCTGGGTGGTGGGGGACAAGCAGGCGGGCAGGTGGCTGGCGGGGTGGTGGGGGCAAGCGGGCAGGCAGGGGACTGGCGGTGGGCCTGCTGGCGCCTGCCTGGGCGCGCAGGTGGCTGGCAACGGGCACACTGGCAGGTGGGGCGGGCATCTGTGCAATGGCTGCAGGCGCCTGCTCAGATGATAATGTATTCCAGTTTTTATGAAGTTCTGTTTCTTTCAAAAATTGATTTTTCTTTTCCCCTGATAATGGGGGAAATTCATTATCAAATTTTGCCCCCTTGTTTGGGAATTCTTTCATTTGTTTCCAGGGTTTTTCTTCAGTTAAAATCTGGTTTATGTCAGGAATATTCCTGACAGTCACCTTTGGCTGAAGTAAGGGCACCAGTCAGGGTCTTCTTGGTAGGGGGCACAGTTGGCGTGGGCTCACAGGGTTGCAGCCACAGTGGACTTTGCAAAACCCATTGCGGCCGCAATTTCCCCAAGGGACATAAGCTTCCCTTGCTTTTCAACCATTTCAAGAACAATGTCCGGAGTGATCAATTTTCTTCTGCGTCTTGCAGGCTGATTGGCTGGGGAGGGACGTGTCCATCTCAGAAACTGGTTGATGCCATCTGATTGGCTGTTTTGGGGTTCTAGGCTCTCTGGGTGACCCCATGGCTCAAATGGCTGGTTCAGATGCCATTGTTGATACAGGATTTGGGTTGGCAGCTGCCTGTGCATGATGGGCAAACAGGGCCATGCTGGAAGTTGCAGGAGAAAGAACACACTCCTGGGTAGTGCTTGCGGAGGGGCCTGCAGATTGGGAGTGGCCATAGAGGGAGACTTTACTGTTGGAAGACCCAGAGTAGCCCTGCATGATTTTTTCAAGGCCAGGAAACAGCTTGTTGACTTGGTTGTTGTTGAAAGAAGACATAATAATTTTTTATTAAAAATTTTAAACTCAAAAAGGGATGTGTTTATTTTAGTCAACTTTATTGTTAAGTATGTTAAGTTGGTGATTATTATGATCTAAATTTTAGCTGTCCTAAACGAGAATAGGTGATTTTTTGAGAATGCCTATGATTCCTAAAAGAATTAGCACAAATCCACTCTAGATCCTTTAGCATTCTTTTTGAGATGCCCATAAATTATATTTATTTCAAATTCCTTGCAATTATGATTTGAAACTTGGTTCTTGGATTTGAATATCCCACAATTTCAGATTCATTAATCTTTACATGATGTCTATGATTTGTTTGAAATACAGGAAATCTCAAATTGCACATTAGAATCCCGCATTTCTGATTCATGTATCCCGCATTTGTTTGTTGTGTTTTATCTTTTGTTAGTTGAGTTATCTGCTCAAGAGATTCAAAATTTGCCAATTTACATAAACCAAAAAAAGCCAAATTAAATGGTTGCTTTTTTTAGTATTTTAATTTTTCACTCAGCTGAGTTGCCCGCAAAAGTGATTCAAAATTTGGATCAAGGATTTGACAATCCCGCATTTTTACGTTCAGGTTCTGAATGTACAGTATATATCTACACAATTAACTACTTTATAACCTATAATACTTTTTAAAGTTTCAATTATATTATGGCTTATGTGAAGCTATAATAATACTTCATTATAAGAAAAATAAAGGATAGCCCTATAAGATACATAATATAATTTAGTTGCATAGTGATATTATTTTAATTATCTTCTTTTATAGAAGCTTACCATTGAAATACTATACAGAATATTACTTAATTATCATAGCTATACTCTACAATGTTATATGATCCCCCTCCTGACAATGAAGAGTTTTTTAAAAGTTTTTTGACCTCCAGTGTAGCCAGATGCTAAACAAACTTAAAATAATTTCAAGGAGAAATAGAGATGAAAAAAAGAAAAACTTCAAAGGAAAAAACTTCAAAAGAAAAATTCTTCAGTTTACTGCACTTTGATTTAAGAGCTTTAATTTACGCACTTTGATCTGGGAACTTCATTTTATGCCTTCAATTGAAAATGTACTTTTATCATTTATTCTAACTTAAATAAAGGTAATGGTGTTTTAACAATGTATATTTATGTATTGCTATTAAGGATTTTAATATAAGTTGCTTTTATAAAATTTTAATAATAAAATAAATTTATATATTACAATTTACTGTTATCAATTTGATTTTTCCTTGTTGTGGTAATTGTTTATTTGTTGTTAAATATGTGCTTGGATTTTATTGGCTGATTTTACCTCAAGTTGGGTTGGTGGTAGGGAATCAAGTTGCCTCTTTGAGACCAGCTGTGGTTGTGGAGGCAAAAGAAGGTGAAATCAGCCAACATTATGCAATTACATAGTTATAACAAATGAAAAATTATCACAACTGTCAGGAAACTATCCTTGGGAAGCTAACTTGTCAGATTTAGAGATAAGTGACACAGGTTGAGCGGGCAAGGCCCACTATGAGATGGGTGCTAACTTGAAAATATACAACAATGATTGTTATATCCAGGACTAAGAACCCGCAGAGGAAATTATAGTGTCAATCATCTCCAATAAAGTGATATAAATTATTCCAAATAACTTGTTGGTATTTTTCAGGGAGAGATTGTTGAAACCAAGATTACCTCCCTGCCTGCTAATGTATCTCACAATACACAGGGGGCTGTGACCGTACAACAGTCACTCATGAGTATTTAGCCAAATAAATACTCCAAAATATAAAGTTGTTCTGTTTTTACTGTTTATTTAATGTAGATAGGTTTGATAGGAATTCTTCAGATAAAGATTCATGAAAACTTGGTATCTATATTTAATAAAAGAATATAATATGGGTGGATAGTTAGGTCAGACTAACTAGTAAAATTGAGGCAAGATCAGCCAAAACAATCTTGGGGACTAGGCGTCTCAAAAACAGTTTAATTAACTGGAAAGGTTAATTGGGAAAAAATAGATGGGAATATAATTAATGAGGATTTGATTATATTGTTTAATTGTCTTGACTGTGTCAAGAAGTTTGGTTAAGGTTAACCATAAGTAAACCCCTAAATTTGGGTTAAAAGCGCTGTTTTGGCAAATTCATTAGATTAGAAGCGCCGCCGCGCTGCCTAATTGATTTGTAAAGCGCTGTGATGGCGCCTGGTTGGAGTTTCAAAGCGTTTTAATGGGTTTTAATACAAAAAACCATTAAATGCAAAGATAACTAAATAAAGACAATAATGTCTAGGGATTTAGGTTTGATGAGCTGGTTCCCAGTTGGAACATGGATAGCTGAGTATTGGAATGTGTATATTCCACAGGGTTTTGGTGCCGGGAGCTGAGGAAGCTCCATGCTAAATTGATACATTGAGATGAATGGCGTCAGGTGACTCCTTCTCATTGTAGGTTAATTCCCATAGGTTGAGAATTGCAGGGGATCTTTTAGATAAAGATCTAGGTTTGAATGAATTAAATATCATAGACCATGTGATATGAATCATAGGTTTATTCAGGAGCTGGAGGGGTTTTCAGCTGAATATGCCCTGTATAGTATATAAGCAAAAACAGCAACACTTTAATAAAATATAAATATTGTCAATTTTGACGCTTTCTCTCAATTACTTTTCAATTATTATGTCTTCTTTGTTATATTTTAAAAGGGGAAACTTTGGAGCACTTTGTGTGGAAAAAGTAGCAGCTAGAAAAGAATTCCCTAAAAGTTCTCTAAAGGAAGCTTGGGCAAGTCTGGAGGCCACCAAGACTGTGCCTGAAGAGGCTTTGGTGGAAGTAAAGGCTGTGTTCAAAGAGTTATACTCCAATTACTTTGCAAAAGAAGGGACTCCCGCCCAAGGAAACCAAATCTATGTGTGGGATTCCTGGAACCTGTTAGTAGGATGGGACAAAATCTTACAGCAAGTGAAAGCAAAGGCAAATTTTGAAATTGAGGCTTTAAGGGCAAGAGAGGAAAAGAGCATTGAGATCATGGCCCGTTGGCAGGATGCCAATAATTTGTTGCCCCATAAAATTGCCTCCCTGGAGGCAAAGCTCCTCAAATCTTTGTCACAAGAAGGTAATGGCAATAAGAGTCAAGGACAGGATAATGATAAATGGGACTGGTTGGACCTGGATCCAACACAGGGGCGCTCAATGAGTCCCCCCATGACGTGACAAATGGTATAGACCAATCTGAGCATAATTTCAAATTGCAGGTACTATATCCTAATTAGGAGTGTTGCCAATTTGATATGTTAATCCCTTTTCTCAAGTTATTATCAGCTCAAACCTTATGTCAAACCTGACACTGTGCCACCCCCTGGTGGACTTGTGACTTCCCACTATGGTATATTAATTATGATATTCTCCAATAAAGATATCTTATTTCTATTATTGTCCTTTTTATTTGGGCTGTTTTCTTCCTCAATCTAAATACTGAACTATAATTGGTTCAGTTGCAACAGTGGTTTCAGCAGTAGGTTTGATTAACAGCCTACTTATAAGAAAATTCCCCCTAAGAAAGGACAAAGTTCTGGCTGTAAGGCTGCACCTCACCAAGAAACCTTCCTCCCCATCCCTGATGGGGACATTCCCAAAGGTTATGTTATATAACAGTATCAATTAGTTCTTGTCAGCATCTACAACTGACTTCACCTGGGACAACGTAACATTAGTGTCACCCTGCTTCAGTCAGATATGTCACAACACATTTTGAACCTACAAGTGGAATCCTTCACTTGTGACATGGAGGGGGCTAACATTGTCATTTGGCTCCACTCCGCAGAAACCTGTATCCACATATGTCAAGTACCTGAGCCCATATGGGTTGCCACTGCGTCAGGACAGCTTACTGGGCCTGCTGCAATATGGTTTATCAACTGGGCTGGCCAGGAACACAAAGTCACCTGGGAAGTCTTTAGGAACGCTGTCAAGTCCTGCTACAGTGAAACCTTTTCATTCATTGTAGTGGGAACCCCTTTTCTTGCCATCAAACAGACAGGGAGCGTCCCTGAGTACCTTACTGCTTGGCAACAAGCACTTGCTGCCGCCCCAGAAGCCATCACTGACAGAAACACTATGTTCCTCACCCTTATCATCAATGGGATAAAGCCCCATATCTGCCAATGGGTACATGTAGGGTGTTGCACTTCCATTGATGATTGTTACAAAGCTATTGTAGAGGCAAACAATCAAGCCACCATGGGCTTCCATAGGTCTAATGATTCCCCCTCCCAACCTTGTCCTGCGCCTGGCAGTGCTCACAACCAAGTAGGTTGCTGTCAGCCCCGTCAGCAGGAGAATGGCAATGAGCGCCCTTGTGAGGAAAAGCTTCAGCTAGCGTACATTGAAGACTTGGGAAAAGACTGGGGGTTGTAGAAGCAAGAGACTCTGCAACCCTGCTTGACTCATACTCTCAATCTCTCCTTGCCAAAAATCCTTGTGACTACAACACACATGAGGTGAAAACTTTAGACATATTCCAGGTACACAGTGACAAACCTGCCCTCTAAGCCAGTCATTCATCAAATAAAATCACTTTTTTGGCCTATCCATTTTGCTTCCATGGAAACACCCACAGACTTCTGATAGATACAAGGGCCAATCACACCACGGTCAAATAAGAATTTGCAGAATCCCAACAGTTAGACTGAGTCTGTAGCTGCTTTAAGGCAGTATGCGTGGCCAACTCCTGCAGAGTGACCATCACCCATGAGACTATCCCCTTCTTTGTGAGAATGGGGAATGTCCAGGTTAGGCTCTCTGAACCCATAATGGCTGGACTCAGCCACAATGTTATTGCTGGCCTTGAGTGGCTCTGCCATAATTACCCATACATTGACTGTGATACCTCTGTGATTATACTCAACAGAAACAGGGTAGGTTTCCAAATCTACTCCATCAAAATGAATAAGTTACTTCACAACACAGTATTAGTGCAGCTCACAGAGACTGGTTCCTACATTTTCAAGGACAAAGGCTTGACTTTAATCAGTGTGCAGTTGAGGTTGTTTGCCCCAAACCTGCCACACCTCCCCCCTCAAACCAGGTGCCCCCACTAGCCCTAGCAGCACTCCTCAAGGAGTTCAAGGAAGTTTTCAGTGAAATGCTAGATAAACTTCCTCCCCATTGGGAGATTCAGCATGCTGTGAAGCTGCAAGGATACTATCAAAGACCCTCCCTTTGTACTATCTAATGCCCAAGGAAGATGAAACTCTCTTCTAGCACCTTGTGGATGCTCTATACAAGTGATTCATCCGCCTGTTGTTGTCCCTGTACGTAGCTGCAGTCTTCTTTGTAGCCAAGAAGGACAGGTTGCTCCATCTGGTTACTAATTACTGCACCCTAAACAAATTAATAGTCAAAAAATATTCCCTGCTGTTGATTGTCAACCTGTTTGACACACTTGCGGTGTAAAGGTCTTTAGCAATATTGATTTCATCACAGGGTACAACCAGGTCTGCATTGCGCTGGGGCTCAAGGCAGAAACAGCCTTCTGCACACACTATGGGTTGTTTGAGTAACATGTCATAAACTTTGGAATGTCTGACACTCCCTCCACCTTTTCCATGCTTATGAATAAGGCCTTTGAAGAGTTAATAGGAAAGTTTGCCATTGTGTACCTTGATTAATTCATTGTGTTTAGTTGAGATCAAACTAAACACCCCCAACACCTTTGCACTGTATTAGACACTCTCTGCAAGCACCAGTTGAAAGAAAAACCTTCTAAGTGAAAGTTCCTGTGATCAGAGCTACTGTTCCTTGGGCACGCCATCTCTGCTCAAGGGATCAAGCCCAACCCTGCCAAGATAAAGATAATCACCAATATGCTGTCCCCCACAAATTTGGACCAGGTGCACATGTTCCTGAGCATGGTTGCCTATGTACATAATTTCATTCCCAACTGTGGGGATCTCATTGCACCTCTCACCAAGTTGCTTAACACCAAAAAACACTTTCATTGGATGCCTGCTAGTGATCAGGCCTTTGAGAAGTTGAAACAGAAGCTCACTACTGCGCCCGTACTACAGTTCCCTAATCAGAATTGCCAGTACAAGCTTGAGACTGACTCCTCTGACAGGGCTATAGGGGGTGTGTTTCAAGTAGAAACCAATGGAGGCACCTTCCTCCCTGTAGCATACAAATCCAGGAAACTTACCAACACAGAACAACACTACCCCATACACAATAAGGAACTAGCTGCAATTGTTCACTGCGTCAAGAAATGCTGATGCTACTTGGAAGGCACCGCCTTCCCCTCTTGTGTCCTGATGGACCATAAGTCTCTCCAGTACTTCAACACATAGTCACATCTGACCTGGTGCCAAGCAGGGTGGATCAAGCGTCTGCTCCCTTATCATCTCTGCATATAATATAAGCCTGGCAAAAAACTTATCACAGCTGACGCCCTCTCCAGACTTTATGTAGTGTCCATCACAGGAAATGATGGGTTGGACCCTGATTGGCCCTGATTCACCTGCACCCTGAAGCCACCTGTTACAAGGGGCTTAATTCCATGACCATTTCCAAGTTGAAGGACAACAGGAGCCAGTTCATCACTGACACTGACAACATCTGCCATCAGGTAGAGACAGGGGATAAGACGCCTTACATCCCCACCACCCAACAAGAATATGTCATACTGCATAATCACCACACCCTAGGCCATATCAGAGGGTGTAACCTCTTTGAGATCATGAAGCACAAAGTTTGATGACCCTGCATGCACCAGGACATCCTGGACCTTCTTGAAACATGTGTTCTGTGTGAAAAAACCATGTCTAAACCTGCTCCACCCAAGTCAGTTCTGCCAATCAGGGCAATGGAACCCTTCAAACAGTGAGCCCTCAACATTGTTGATCCCCTACCTGAAGACAAGTTGGGCAAGATTTACATCATCACTGCTATTGATTACTTCACCTGCTGTCTGGTGGCATGGGCAACCACTAACTACACTGCCACAACCATCATACGCTTCATTGGCAAGGAGATTGTGGCATGCTTTAGCTGCCCCAAACAGCTTATCACCAATGGAGGGCTGAGCTTGTAGGCAACATTATGAAGGCATACTGTGTCAAAAATGCCCTCAAGTAAATAATCACTACCCCATACCACCCACAAGCCAAAAGTTATGTAGAGTGCTTAAATGGCTCCCTCATACACTTAGTTGCCAAACTCTCCTAGGAACATCCTAACATTTCCTGGACCAAGCACCTTTCCACCACCCTGTTTATTCTGCAAGCTAGGGTTAAATGTGGTACAGGCTTCAGTCCCAACACCCTAGTCTTTGGTACCCCTGATGGTTTAACTGGAGTAGAGGGGGGAAGTTACAGTCCACTGTACTAATAAAACCTCCCATTAACACTACATCCTTTTTAACCCAGTGGTGTGCCAAGGCCTGCAACATTGAACAAAAGCAGATAAAGGGGGCAGATAAGCTCCTCTAAGAAAGATATGTTATAGGTGACTCCGTCTATGTTCTCAATCCCAACTCCTCCAAGCTAGAACCCAACCACCTTAGGCCCTTCACAATAACTGCTATCTATGACAACCACACCTACCATCTTGAAGACGCCCAAGGAAATACTAAAAGACTATATTATGATTGTTTGCACCCCTGCTGTTCTGTCCCTGCACAAAATTGCTTTGTGCACACCTTCCTAGACCTTTCACAAGCTTCACTCCTGGTATCTGACAACAAGCAGGGAAAAAGGTAGTGTTGCAACTGATATTATTCTCTTGTCCACTAAATCATCTCACAATAAACAGGGGGTGCTTGATGAGTCCCCCATGACATGAAAAATGGTATAGATTAATCTGAGCACAATGTCAAATTGCAGGTACTATCTTATAATTAGGAGTGTTGCCAATTTGACACACTGATCCCTTTTATCAAGTTATTCTCAGCTCAAACCTTATTTCAAACCTGCCACTGTGCCACCCCTGGTGAACTTGTGGCTTCCCATTATGGTATATTAATTATGATATTCTCCAATAAAGATATCTTATTCTTATTATTGTCCTTTCTGTTTAAACTGTTGTCTTCACCAATCTAAATACTGAAATATAATTGGTTCAGTTGCAACAAGATCAAAGGCAGATGCAGGCATGGGTTTTAGTGTGAGAAGAGGTTACATATTAAATTGATATGAAGGAAGAAAATTATTCTTAGCTCTAAACAGATAGGATTTGTTGTGCCAATTTTTACAGTTGAAGCCAGTTAACTCTTTAGTGTGGGCCAAGGTATAAGCCAACATGATTTTCTCAGATATGTATTTATTAAACTTGGGAGTCAGAGGGTAATATTTAAAATTCACATGACTGTAAAAAACACCTGGCAGACAGAAAACTGCAGGCAGAGGGGCTGGCGGGCCAAAAGAAGTGGCATTCAGATAGAAAAAGGCTAAGATAAAATATAAAAACTATTGGGTGAATCAATAGTTTTATACCACATTTATTTAAAAATGACAATAAAGCCTGGCACAGGACCTGAAGGTTCACATAGTACCTTTTTGCCAGACTTAAATTCCATTAGTTAAAAAATTTAAGGTTTGGGAAGCAGTGATTTGGGCAGGCAGGTTGTCTGGGTTTTTGGGCAGCAAAATGGCACTGGGGTAAAACAGGGGTTTCATTAGGTACTTGCATTGACACGAGGCTCATCAGGATAATGACTGGGCCTCCTCCTCTTCATTGGGCCAGTGGCTGCTGGGCTCTGTCAAGGCAACTTCTGGGGTATTCACGGGGATTCTTTGCAGATGCAGGCATTATTGAATCATATCAAGGAATTTTGATCAAAAATTTCAGCCAGGTGCCTGATCCTTAGAGCTGGTAACCTGCCTCCTGAGCTGATAGGGTTTGAATCCTATTCCAAACCTTGGGTTTTAAAAGAGGAAAAATGTCACTCCTGGCAGACAGGGTAACTTTTCATTGTCTTAGTGGCATCTCTAGTAGTCTGGTAGGGGAATCATTATTAGATAAAGGTATGCTGGGATAATTACAAGAGAATCAAGCCATCAAACCAATGAGTGGTCATGCATCTGGTCCTCTGGGCTGGTATCTCACAGGCCAACCAGGGTTTCATTCCTTTACTATGTCTTGGTCCATAAGAGGGGGAAATTATCATTCATAACCAATAGAAGAACAATCCATGTTCAGAGTGCAAAAAAGTTGTGCATAAAACAAAAATTAAGAATTTATATTGATTAACAATAGAAGTCAATGCATTAAATATTTTTTGTGTGTGACTTCTGTGCACTCTGAACTTGGTTTTTTGTCTATCTCAATGGCTCTGAAAAAGTACTCTCTATTTTAATTATCTATATAAAAGCAAAAACTTTTATCATTAAAGCTATTTAAATGCCAGTTTACTCCAAGATAGATTGATGTAAGGATTTACTCTTCACTGCTATTATGAAGAATCACAGCCTTTAATATTTATTACAAGTTTTTAATCATTTTCTTGCCTCATGAGTATCCAGGGTCATGGTCAGTATTTTTGGTCAAATCCTGGCATTTTTATATCCTTACCTCTTAAAGCCTGGTCTTCTAGTCAACTTTTAAGGTTGATAGTTAAGTTTTGAAGTTACCTCTTGCCTGCTACAGGTTTTGAACTCAAACCTATACACTGGAAGATTAGTAATATACCAAAACTTACCTTTCCTTAATTTTGCTTTTGCTCCAAATCCTAATTCTGGATTTTGGACTGGGTTTTCCACCATCTTTTGGTTTTCACTTTCCAAAGGACTTACATCACCTCATGTACCCACTTTTGTTGTCCTCATGTGTTTGCTAGACTAACTTTTTCAAGTTAGTTCTATTGCTTATTTTTTTTCCTATGTTATTTATTGATCAGCTGACTTGATCCTTAACTAAAATAAGGTTGAACTATCTCTGGTTACCTTTTAACTCTAAATCACTCACCTCAATTTCAAGCAAGAACAAATAACTTGAGTTTTCCAGTCTCAACTCTAAGTTGAGATTGCTTGAATTGCAGCCCAAAAAAGGTACTTGTTAGGTTATGAGGCTTGCTTTTATTTGCTATTGTTTAATTTAGTTTGAACCTTCTTGTTATTTTGGATATTGTTTTTTATAATGATTTTCTTTGACTTCTTGTATTAACATTTAAGCAACTTCTATAATAATACTCAGGCTTTGATATTAAATAGTTTTAATCCTACAGTTGATGCAGACCAATACCCAGATTTGGAAGTTGGTTTTTAAATCAATATTCTATTTTAAAGACTGGGCTTTACTTTATTTTCTTAGATTTGATTAATTGTCTTAGACCTCATTTTACTTTGTATAAATTGCTAGGTTTGATACAGCTACTTTTGCAGACTTTGCCAACCTTTTTATATTTAACTAACATAAACATTTTGTGATTGAAGGCATTAGTGTATAAACCATCTTCCAAAGGGCTCCCTACCTTACAATTTAACTATAATTATCAAGTACATGTTAACTAGGATTGAGTAGATACTTTATATGCAAATTAGATTGATGTTAAAGACCACAGGCTAAATCAAAACTACTTAAAATAAAATTTCATAAAGAATTGTACAATAGTAAGTGGTAGTTTACTAGCACATTAAGTTTATTGCATGTAATTTCTTAAAGTCCTAGTGTTCCACATAAATAACTCCTTTAGAAGAAAACAAGAGCTCAAAATATTTGCTTTAAAAATAGTAGCCATGTCATAACCCTCAAGCATACTGGTCAAGATATGACTTTAAATCAATACAGTAGTTTTAAAAGCTATGGTGACAAGTGAAAACAATCCAGATTTAAACGAAATGAACTCAGATTTAAACAAAATTAAAAATAAATGAATTTATATTGATTTACAATAGATTTGGGTCCATTTCAATTTCGCTTAAATCTGAATTCATTTCGTTTAAATCTGAGTTCATTTCGTTTGTCGCCATAGATTTTAAAACTACTGTACAGTGATTTTCAAACCTGTTGAGATAAACAAAAAATCTCAGTCTAAAAACGAAAGCAACTCAGTCTAAAAGTGAAATCAAAGCGGATCCAAATATATTGTAATTTAATATAAATTACTTGATTTTCAATTTTGTTTTAGACTGAGTTGTTTTCATTTTTAGACTGAGATTTATTTATTTATCTCAACAGGTTTAAAATTACTGTAGTAATTTAAATATAAATGTCAAATTTAGAAGCAATGCATTGTAATGAGGAATTATAAACATCAAATATCGAAAGGTAAGATGATTTATTGTATGAAGTGAATGATAGCTTATATAGTTTGAGTGTAATTAATTTGAGATCAAGTATCAAACAATTTGGTGAAATCATCATTACAACACAATCCTCTCGAGCCTAATGTCTAAGATTATACGGTAGTGTAATAGCGAATTCGAATAATTGTCATATAACGATTATCGACGTAATCATCCACACACTATTTAAACCGAATCCAACTGAAATAAACCTCGCCTTATTATCTTGAATATCTTATCTTTGTAAATCACTATTACAGTAGTTATCTGTCTTTTTAAATAAAAATGTTATTCTAGAAGAAAACTTGTAAAATCCTCCCAAGCCTATTGGCTAAGATCAAGTGTCAACTTATTGGTCCTTTTAAACAAATGAAGTTCTAGAAGAAAGATTATAAAATTCTCAAGCCTATTGGCTAAGATTAAAAGGGTATAAGAAGTAAATTGCTAGTCTATTATAAGGTATATTTTTTTATTATATAAAGGGTCGGCGTCACCTGGCGGTAGTGCAATACCAGGGACACCAGTGAGACCACGCCGAGCAAGCCCGGGTTGTGGTCTCAGAGTACAAAGATAAGATTAATAACGATTGAAGACGATAGTCTTCATTCCAGTTATTAAACTGAAAAGAACAGATACTACACTTGATCTTAGCCAATAGGCTTGAGAGGATTGTACCTTATATCAACGTCAATTTCTTCGTGCTGGTATCGTGTTTATTTTATTCGAGTTGTGGTGCTTTAGAAGCTATTAATTTACGAACAACGAGTGTTGGCTCAAGTCTATTGGCTAAGATCAAGTATAGTTTATTCTGTGGCGTCACAATACTTGACCTAAATCTCTTTAAAAACTGAAGATGAACTAGGCATTAATAAAATTCATTCTAAAATTAAATGTAATGTGATATCAAGTAGGTTGATATAATCATTGTTTATAGTCATAATAAATACTTGCGTCATGTTATTGATCCTGTGTAAAGATCTGTTGTTGTGCTTCAATGGACCTAATATTAGATATTTTGATTTAAATAAGTGCTTATACGAAGTTGAGAATAGGTAATACAAGAAGTTGTACCTATGGTTTATGAATTAACTTTACATTAGATAATAAAATACAGCGCAAGTGCATCAAAGCCCAAAGTTTGGCACTTTGAACTATTAGTTTCAACTTATCTATAAAAATTTATAGGATATTTTACTTTCCCTAGTGAGATATTATTTAGCCATTGAGAAGTGTAGCTTCAAAGTTATCAACAAATTTTGAATGTTTTCAAATAGTTACCTTTAGAGCTTCTGAAAAGCTGAGCTATCTTAGATGATAGGCCCTAAATATCTGCTTCTGTTGCCACCTTAAATAAAAGGCAACATATAAGCTAAAATATAAAGTACAAATAATACTTTATATCGGCCTTTTGGGCTTTTTTATACATGTGAACTCTATTTTAGAGTTACAGTGTATTGTTAGATGCCCAACAAGTAGATTGGTGTTAAATATAGAAAAACATGATGTAATGATACATAGATATATATTATTTACTTGATAAACAGTTATATACCCACCTGATACATCCAAAGTTAATGTAATGTTTTTATTAAACCTAATCATTAAAGTTAATATCTTACTTGGCTCTGTATATTTAAAGTGACATTAAAACTCAATAATACAACAAGAAGAAAAGTTTTCTAGACAAACATTCCTGGTTTCTTCTATAAATTTAAAACCTTTTCAGCCAATTTTTCACATTTATGTGAGAATATAAAGCTTTATTTTCTTCTATTAGCCTGAGATATGATTTTTAGTATTTATGAAGGTTTTAAATTAAAGGAGTCAATACAGTAGTTTTCAAACTTGTTGAGATAAATGTATATTAGTCAGTTTAGAATGCATAGGTTCAGTCAAAAAACAAATTTCAACTTGGTAGATCTAAATAGAAGATAATTCCACACAAAATGTACGCTATTTGGTGCAAAATGTCCAGTCATAAAAGATCTACTCAAACTGGGGACAAATGTTTAATGATTCAACAACAAATGTACCAAACACTAGAACACATGAGTTTCAGTCACAGAACACATCTATTATGTTTACTATTGTCAAGGGTCTGGATGTACAAGCATTCTGGCTACTGCCAACCTACTTAACATCCAGCCATCACCTGATTTGGTGCCCTTCCAATATACCGTTCAACATACCAAGAATGGTAACCAAGCAATATCACATGACTGTCCAAGTATCCAGTGGCTCAAACCCATCCTGCACATGACCAACCCCTAGGTTTGATCCAACTAAATCTCTACCACAGCAAAAGCTATATAAGTCTAAAATATTATCCAATAAAAGATACTTCTCTTCTTTCCTAATTCCATATTTTAAGATTCCCCAAAAGGTGCTCCTTATCACTGGTAGCAGCTACGGTTTTTGACCACGCACATGAAAGAGAAAATGACTGACCAAAACCCGTCCACCTTCACTCACGTACTCAACCAGGCCACATCCCAGGAGACCTGGAAAATGTACTTCTGCGCCCACAACATTGACAAAGATATACCTAGTGGATGCACCATATTTGAAGGTCTGGTCATGCCTAAAGCATGCACCAAGATAATTCAATACAGTTGCTCTCTTCAACCTCAAACAAACACACAACCACCTATCACAAGTGAAGTTACCAACACCAAATACATTGGTATTGACAAGTTCTTTGGTAAAAACAAAGAAAACATCATCAACTGGCTAGACCACTCAGCCACTAAACTCTGCGCCAGCCGCATCCCTCATGAGAAATGGGTCTAGGAAGCCAGCAAGCACCTGTATGAGGCTGCAGCTAACTGGTTTGCCACCTGGGTTAGCTCATAAACTAAAAACCAGCTTGACAACTGGGAAAAGTTCAAAGCAGACATCACCCACAATTTCTGTGTCACCAAATCCCTCTAAGACATTACAATACATCTCAGCAATCTTCCTCAAAAGACCACTATCACAGCTTACGCCAATGAATTTGAGGAAATACACCGCAAAATCCAAACCCCAGCACAAGCTGACAACGTACACACCAGAGCCTCATTCATCAACAGAATGAAACCCTCTGTTGCTTCCCTCATCCGCCCAGAGGCTAATACCTCCATGCCCGCGCTCATTGCAGAAGCCAAGCATGTGGAAAAACGCACAAATATGGAATATGCTGCACGCAATGACAACCACTCCTCCAACGGCAACAAACACCAAAACACCAACCATAGCAACATCAACTCCAATTGCAACAATGGCAATCACAGCCAAAGCGCAAACCGCTCCTGTCCCAAGAAGGAGGACACCACCAAAGTAAACAATGCTGGAACAGCAACCTGCTATGAATCTGATCCCACATTCTCTGACCTCAAAGGTCTCAAAACAGAGGAACAGGGAAAAGAGGAGGGGGAATAGGCTTAAGTGCCCCTGTCTCCCCCCAACTTGACAAGAAACTGTACCAAGGCACAAACTTTGCTGCTTGCATCCCACGTGTCCCGCAATCCTACATTTTTATGAACTTAAAAATTAAAGATCACTCACAACTTCTTGTCTACCCATGTACTTATAAATCTCATACATATAAAATCCTATTTGACTCTGGTGCACAACATACTATGATCAGCAAACCATTTGTAACCAAATACAAAATACCAGTTGTCAAATCCAACTTCAAATACACCAGAATGACAGACAAATCAAAGGTTCTATTCAAAGGCAAAACAAATCCCTTCAGAATTGACCTCCAAGGCATACAAACGTCCATTGAAGGACTTGTCAAGAACAACATAAACTACAATATTGTAGCAGGCATGGACTGGTTTACCCGAGTGAACCCCAGCGTATGTTGGAAAACAAAAACCATGTCCATCAAACACAACAGAGTCAATTTCAATATCCTCAAAGAACCCAACAACCTCATTCTAAGAGACACAGTATTTGTCCAGGTCATAATGTTGCAACTGAGGTTTGAACCTCGCCTGCCAACGTATCTTACGATACACAGGGGGCGCTCAATGAGTCGCCCCTTGACGTATCTAATGTCATGAATGAATCTGGTGGCAATGTCAAATGGCGGGAACTTTATCCTAATTAGGAGCGTTGCCAATTCAACCTGCTGATCCCCACACAAGTTATTCCTTGGCTCTAAACCTTACATGGAACTCCCCACTATGCCACCCCCTTGTGGCCTTGTGGCTTTCCCCATATAGTATACTAATCACAATATTCTACAATAAACAATACCTTATTCTTATTATCCTGTCCTTTCCTATTGGACTGTTGTCTTCCCAATTCCAAATACTGAATCCTCATGGTTCAGTTGCAACAGTGGTAGTAGAAGTAGGTTCTGACCTATTTCAAAAACAAAATCCCCCAAGAAAGGACGGAGTACGGGCCACATGGCTACTCCACAACAAGAGACGTTCCTTCCAATCCCCAAGGGGAACATTCCCAAAGGATATGTCATCTATCAAGACCAGTTAGTTCTTACTAGCGTATACAATTGGCTCTGCCCCAGGCAGCGTGACGCTAGTGTCACACCACCACAGTCAGATCTGTTGCAACATATGCTCAACCTTCAACTAGAGTCCTTCACTGGCGGTGTCAAAGGAGCTGACATTGTCAGTTGGCTCCAGTCCACCAAAACGCGCCTTTGTATCTGTCAGGTTCCTGAGTCCATGTGGGTCGCCACCACATCTGGCTGCCTTACAGGGCCCGCCGCCGTGTGGTTCACCAACTGGGCCAGCTAGGAATTTGACGTCACCTGGGCAACATTTTGAGATGCCACCAAGTCCCAGTACAGCAAAACCTTCTCCCCCATTATCTTGGGGACTCCCCTCCTAGCCATCAAGCAGACTGGTTCTGTCCCTGAGTACCTCGCCGCATGGCAACAAGCCCTTGCTGCCACCCCCAAAGCAGTGACCGATGGGAACGCCATGTTGCTCACTCTCATTGTCAATGGGTTAAAACCCCATATTTGCAAGTGGGTTCCCGTAGGCTGCTGCACCTCTATTGACAACTGTTATAAAGCCACCATAGAGGCCAATAACCAGGCTTCAATGGGCTTCCGCTGCACCAACAATCCTCCACCCCAACCACATCCTTCACCTAGCAATGGCCAAAGTCAAGTGGGACGTTGCCAACCTTGACAGCAAGAAGGTGCAGCTAAACGCCCCTGTAAGGGGGAGCTCCAGTTAGCACTAATTGAGGACCAGGGAAAAGCCTGGGGGTTGTAACAACGAGAGGCCTTACAACCCCAACTGACCCGCCCTCTCAGCCCTTGCTTGCAAAGAACTCCCGTGACTACAACCTTCACGAGGTCGAAACCCTAGACGTTTTTCAGGTCCATAGCAACAACCCTGTGTTGCAAGCCGCTCATTCCGCAAATAAAGTAACACGCTTGTCCTATCCCTTCCGTTTCCGTGGGAACACCCACAAGTTACTGGTAGACACCGGGGCTGATCACACCATGGTAGATCAGGCATTTGCTGACTCTCAACAATTAGACCAAGTACCCAGCTGATTCAAAGCAGTACACATAGCTGATTCCCACAGAATTGCCATCACCCATGAGATGGTACCCTTCTCTGTAAGGATGGGAAACGTCCAGGTCAAACTCTCTGGACCAATCATGGCAGGCCTCAGCCATGACGTAATTGCTGGCCTTGACTGGCTCCGGCATAACCACCCTTACATTGACTGGGATACCTCTGTCATCACCCTCAATAGAAATGGGGTGGGTTTCCAGATTTACCCCATGGAAATGAACAAACTACTACATGACACTGTGTTTGTCAGAATGACAGAAACAGGCTCATACAACTTCAAGGGGGGAAACTAGACTTTAATCAATGTTCCGTCAAAGTTATCCATGCAGAACCTTCTGCAGTCCCTCCCTTGTCAACACCACCACCACCAGCGTTAGCTGCACTCCTTGAGGAGTACAAGGACGTATTCAGTGAAACACTCAAACAGCTACCCCCACCCCGGGAGATCCAGCACGCTGTACAACTTCAAGGATTGCTACCTAAAGCACAACCATTATACCGTCTCACACCAAAGGAAGACAAAACCCTCCGCCAGCACCTTGTGGATGCGCTTGATAAGGGATTCATTTGCCCCTTGCTCTCTCCATACAGGGCGGTGGTCTTCTTTGTAGCCAAGAAGGATGGGTCCCTTTGCCTAGTCACAGATTACTGCGCCTTGAACAAGGTGACTGTTAAGAATAAACACCCCCTGCTGTTGATTGATAACCTGTTTGACACACTTGCAGGTGCAAAGGTATTTAGCAAGATTGATCTCACCGCAGGGTACAACCAGGTCCGCATTGCACCAGGGGATGAGGCAAAAACTGCCTTCCAAACATGCTACAGGTTGTTTGAGTTCCGGGTCATGAACTTCAGAATGACCAACACTCCTTCTACCTTCTCCATGTTAATGAACAAAGCATTTGAGGAATTGATTGGAAAGTGTGTTGTTGTGTACCTTGACAACATTATTGTCTTCAGTCAAGATCAAACCACACACCTCCAACACCTCTGTGCTGTCCTTGACACCCTTCAGAAAAACCAGTTGAAGGCTAAGCCCTCCAAATGTGAATTCCTCAAGTTGGAGCACTTGTTTCTTGGGCACACCATCTCTGCTCAAGGGATGAAGCCTGAACCTGCCAAAATCAAGGCAATCACCAGCATGCCACCTCCCACCAATGTTGGTCAGGTGCATACCTTCTTGGGAATGGTTGCCTACGTGTGCAGGTTCATCCCCAATTGCAGGGAACTTATTGAACCTCTCACCAAGCACCTGAACACTAAACAGCGCTTCCATTGTACCCCTGCCAGAGATCAAGCCTTTGAGATGTTGAAGCAGAGACTTACAACTACACCCGTATTACAGTTTCCCAATTGAAACTTCCAATACAAACTTAATACTGATGCCTCTGACAGGGCCATAGGGGGTGTGTTACGGGTAGAAACTGATAAGGGCGTCTTCCTCCCCGTGGCATACAAATCCGGGAAGATCACTGACTCAGAACAACGTTACTCAATTCATGACAAGGAGTTAGCAGCAATTGTGCACTGCATTGAGAAATGGCGCTGTTACTTGGAAGGGGCCACCTTTCCGCCCTATGTCCTGACAGACCACAAGTTGCTCCAATACTTCAACATGCAGTCCCACTTGACACGCCACCAGGCAGGCTGGGTTGAGCATCTATCTCCTTACCAGTTGCGTATTGAGTACAAGCCTGGGAAAGAGCTTGTCATGGCAGATGCTCTCTTAAGGCTATATGTGGCGTCCATCACCAGGGACAACAGTTTGGACCCCAATTAGCCAATGCTTTACCTCTGACCTGAAGCAACCCACTATGAAGGTCTTAATTTGGTAACCATCTCCAAACTGAAGGACAATGAAAGCAAGTTCACCATTGATGCAGGCAATGTCTGCTGCCGCGCAGAGACAGGAGAAAAGACACCCTATATTCCCACCACACAGTGAGGTGACACCATACTGCACTGACACCACACCTTGGGCCATGTCAGAGGACGCAACCTCTTTGAAAGTATGGAATGTAAGGTTTGGTGGCCTCACATGCGCCAAGACATCTTGGATCTCCTCAAAGCATGTGTGTTGTGTGAAAAGAACACGTCTAAACCTGCACCCCCAAAGTCTGTCCTGCCCATCAAAGCAATGGAACCCTTTGAACAGTGGGCCCTTGACATTGTTGGACCTCTCCCCAAAGACAGACTTGGGAAGAAATAAATCATCACAGCCATTGACTACTTTACCTGCTAGCTGGTAGTGTGAGAAACCACTAACCACACCACCACCACCATCACTTACTTCATTGGCAAGGAGATTGTGGCCCGTTTTGGAAAACCCAAACACCTCATTACAGATGGGGGTCTCAAGCTTGTTGGACATGTAATGAAAGTGTACTATGCCAAAAATGCCCTACAACAAATAGTCACAACTCCATACCATCCACAAGTCAATGGGCACGTAGAGCAACTGAATGGCTCCCTGGTCCAGCTGATTGCCAAACTCTCACAGGAACATCCTAATACTGCATGGACTGAACACTTGCCCACTGCGCTACTTATTTTACAAGCAAGAATCAACAGAGGCACTGGGTTCAGCCCAAGCGCCTTGGCTTTTGGAAAGCCTGTCAGTCTGCAAGGAGCCAAACAGGGGAATTTATGGTATACAGTCCCCGGGAAACCCCCCTGTTGACAACTTCATCCCTGAATCAGTGGCGTGCCAAGGCCCAAGAGATTGAACACAAACAAATTGAAGGAGGACAAAGCACCTTGAGGCAAGATATGCCGTAGATGACCCTGTCTACACCCTCAACCCCAATTTAGCCAAATTAGAACCCAACCACCTAGGGCCCTTCAAGATAGCTGCAGTCTATGACAACCACACTTACCAACTTAAAGATGCTCAAGGCAACACCAATAAGCTTCACCACAATTGCTTGCACCCCTGCTGCGCCAGCCCCACACAAAAGTTATTTGTGCAGACCTTCCCAGATCTTCTGCAGACTCCATTCCTGGTTTCTGACAACAAGCAGGGGAAAGGGGGGTGTTGCAACCAAGTTTCCCTCCTTGCCTGCTAGTGTATCTTATAATACACAGGGGGCGCTTGATGAGCCGTCCCTTGATGTATTTAAAAGCATGAACCAATCTGATGGCAGTATCAAATTGCAGGCACTTTCTCCTAATTAAGAGTGTTGCCAATTCAACCTGCTGATCCCTCACAAGTTATTCATTGGCTCCAAACCCTACATGGAACATGCCACCTTGCCACCCCCTTGTGGCCTAGTGGCTCTCCCCATATAGTATATTAATCACAGTATTCTATAATAAAATATACCTTATTCTTATTATTACTATCCTTTCTATTAGACTGTTGTCTCCACAATTCAAATACTGAATCCTTATTGGTTCAGTTGCAACACTGACACAACCAGCTCAAGGGGAACAGAGTACAAGGGCATGGAGCAGAAATCCCAGGGTCTAGAAGCTGACCCAAAAATAAACCAAGGTCATCACCACCAAAATGGTAAATGACGCCACCAACAAGAGGATGTTATTGGTGTACAATCTTTTATACTGATGTAATAGTGTTCCAGCTATTGTTCTGCAGAAGGTTAAGCCAGTCCTAGACACCACGTACAAGCCTTACGGAGTGATAACAAAGGGGAAGATGAGGACAAGTAGCCCAGTATTTCCAAACAACAAAAGGGCAGAAGGTCCCGGTAAAAATTGCTGCATTCTATAGTCAGGTGCCTATGCCCTGTGTTGTGCCCAATCCTGTGGAGTTGCTTCCTAATGCCAAAAAGCCAAAGTATCATGTCATCCCTGACACTACCTGCGGGACCTTTAAGAGACTCATGGATGAGGTACTGTATTATAATAAGTCTGTAGTCATTGTCAGGATTTCAGATAAAACCACCCATAGGCTCTGTAAACCCAACCTAAAAACAGGTTCCATCTTATTCTTGGAGAAATCCAAGCACCAACTAATCCTATTATTTTAAAGAACACTTGTGGGCCATCCAACAGTGGATTGAGCATAACTGCCATCTTGAACTGGAAAATATTCAGTCAATGATCAAGTCAACTTTTAGGATTGAGGCCTCAATTTCAACATGATATTGCACTGTAAAGAGTTTGAGATTCTCCTGGAAGAAACTCAGGGTTTATTTGTACAATTGGAATAGCCCAGACAACATTGAGTATTGTCATAACTACACCAAAATGGTTACTGCTCTCAAGGAGAAGGGCACAGTAAAGTTATTTTACATTGGTGAGTTATCTTTTTTGTTGTCAATGCGCAATGAGTATGGGTATGTCCTCAAAGGCAAAAAGAACAACATGTCCTGGTGTGTGGCTGTCTGGTCTGTTGCCTACTCAATGGTAGCTCTTCTGGGTCCCCTTGGTATTGAACTATACCAGATAATCAAGGGTTCCCATAATAGTGGGACCTTTCTGGAATTTCTCTCTGTGAGATTAGGCTGATTGACCACAAATGATCAGGTTAATCATTGCACGCAGATCTTAATCAGTTACACGCTGTATTATCACTGGTCATCATTATATTAATAGATATGGCAGTTATACGCCGTGTAATTGCTAGTTTATTATAATAGATGTAACAATTATACGCTGTATTATCATTTAGTTATCACTTAATCAAGTGTAGTTATTATACGCTGTGTAATTGTTAGTTTATTATAATAGGTGTAACAATTATACACTGTATTATCACTGATTGTCCTAATGTGATGCGATTATATGTCATATATTCCTTGCTTTATTATAATTGATGTAACTATTATACACTGTATAAACGTTAGCCAATATAGTGAATATCATTGATTAAACGGCGTGTAATCACTAAATCATCAACTGTATATCACCTATTCTACCCTACTGGATGTTGTATCAACTCAGCTCAACACAGCCTGATGGACAGATATGTTCATATCAAACAAGTGATATATAAATGACTAAGAAATACCGAGTTTGGATCAGTATTACACGGCAGATAATCCTTTGAGTCACTAATGGATCAAGTCTGCTATTATACGGCGTATAATCCCTAATTTGACTTGTTGCATTAATAAACAGGAGATTTGCCAACCAGAAAAGGATCACTGATTAAACCCTGCAAATGGAATACCAGAATTCTAACTTCCAATGTAGGAGGGCTGAACAGGGACAATTTCTAAGCACTAACTAAATACGGCGTAGTTTCCCAGCACAATAATAGGCGTGTAAGATACAGCCAATTGATAAATGACAGTAGGCTAGCTCAAGAAGAGCGTAGGCTGTAGCTGAAGTGCCATGGACGCCTGCTAAGGCCAGTAGCATATCACATGCCAAGGACAGCCAATCAGGATGGGCGTAGCCAGCAAAGATAGACCTATTACAAAGGTAGCCACTGAGAACTGTCTGAAAGTACAAGAACAAGGGTTGTTGCAGTATATATTGATATAGACACCTGAAAGGATGAGAACAAGTTCATAGTTACACCTGGATAGATTACAGCTGCTGACTAGATTTTACTCCAGTATCAATAAACGTAATTATATTCAAATTTCTATTCTATTGTAGTCTGTAGTGCTCTTGCATAGGATTAGGTAGAGTACATTGGCAAGGCTAACATCTATCTGTAGCTTTGAACATACCAGCAATATCACAAGTTGCTCAAAACTCTCATTGGTTCAGGAGCACCTCCAAGTAACCAGTTTGGGTGTCACCAATGTTATTGTGCTGGATAATGTTAGTCTCCACAAGGTGGCAGAAATTTTTAATGAGCTCCTAGGTTTACTGGGCCTGGTGTAGAAATTGGCTCTCAATAATTGGCCACATCTAATTTGCGCCTTCTCTTCTTCCCCTCATATTCCCCATTCCTCAACCCAATTGAGGAAGTTTTTGAGTGGCTCAAGAAAGTAGTCAATAAAGGGGCACCACCTAGGCCCAAGGATTCTTTTAATTTGCTGCAGGTTGGTGTCCATACCCTCCTATAAGAGAGGGGCTAAACTAAATAAGTTTTCCCCCCATCCCAGTGAGACAAACCACCAGAATGTTGCCAGTGGAGTACTAGGACAGCCACTCTGAGAGGGGACCAAAGAGAGGACACAGGGGACAATTTAGGAAATTATGTATTCAGTCCCATCAACAGGAGACCAGATACCAACCAAGGAGCCTGCAAAGGAACATGGGTCAAGGGCTCAGGTACCTGCAGAAGAACAGGGTCTTTGATCTCCTGTTGAGGAGGAGGAGGAGACAATACCCCCTCAATAACAGGAGTGGACGGCATGAGGTCCAGAGAGTATAGGTCTACGTTATTGCATGTCAAACTCTTGGCCAAAGCCTCTCCAGAAACAAAAAGACTTCCCGGGAGGTGCAGAAGACTGGAAGGTTTGTCACCTACAAGGCGTGCAGAAGAGAGAAGTTGGGCCCACAGGTCTGGCAAGGTCAACCAAAGAAGCAGAAGAAATGGGTCCAAAGAAAACACTACAAATTTGATAACTGGGAGTATCATCTTTGCAAACTCTAGGAAATTTGAAGTCCAAATATGAGGTTCCCAAGGTCTTTAATTATAAAAAATTAATTAACTAGTGTTGCAAAATGCAAAAAAAAGCAGGAGCAAGTCAAAATGCTTGGGTGGGCTTGTAGGAGATTGCAGATAAGTTTAACGTCAAGTTTATTAAAATTGGGTTCAAATGCAAGCAAAAGAAAGGAAAATATAATAAAAAGTAAGTTTTTATATGAATTTTATCAACTTTTAATTTGGTTTCAAACTGTGATTTTGAAAGTGTAAGTGTTTTAAACAACAGCCATACACCAATACTTCTTTTAGGGGGTTTGAAAGGACCACTGGGTTTAAACAGGACCTGTTAAAGGTAAGGATTACTAAGAAAGCAACTAACACTATTTAAAACTTCAATGAACTCTAAAACAGAGTTTGAAACGAAAATTAACTGTAAAGTGCAGTAGGCAAGCTGTAAATCTTTTATTAAATTTGAGAATCAACAAGCAGGGGACAGAAAGTCCCCTGGCTATGTTTAAGGGATTTTTTTGCCAAGTAGATTGTTGCATGACCATCTGCTCAGAATCTGATTGGACAGAAGTTAAATTTTGCTGACCATAGTCAGGGGAACTGGAGAGCTTTACACTAATTTCTGGAGAGCCATCTGATTGGCTGGAGTTGACTCCAGGCATTTATGAGCCATTTTAATTTGAGGAAACTGATGTGGATCAGTTTGATTGGGAAATTTTAATACTCATCAATAACAGTTGACACCAGGCTAGTAAGCGGTCTAAATTAATTAGGGTTTCTTCCATGGATGGGGCAGTAAATGCTGAAAAATCTACAGAGTATGCCAACACAAAACTTTTATCCACAGTGTGGGCTAAATATTTGAATGAATTAAGAGGTTTAGCTGGACTTTGAGTGTTTTTTGTACAACAGGGAAAAACTGTCCTATCCAAGGCCAAAGGGGGCAGTGAATTTATACAAAGGAGGCAGTAAATTTACACCTCTCAGCTGAAACTGTGGCCAAATTCTATGGCCATGTGGATTCTTTTCTCCCTTAGTATCTCCAAGAAGCCAATCAATTAAAGGCTTTGCTATTCCAAATGTTTTTTTAAATTTTATTTTTTAATATTTTTTAATTAGCTTAATTTATATTGACTTTATTTCTGTGATTCTGCGTGTATACTGTCAGGTATAATAAAAATTAACAAAGAAAAGCCAAATTAATGAATAAATAACACACAAAAATAATTATATTTTTATATTTTGACTTTATTTAGTTTAGTTTATATTAGCATTCTTTATATGATTCTAATTGTATACTGTCATGTATAATAAAGATTAACAAAGCAAAGAAGGATGGATGAATGAATGAACATACAGAAATAGTTTATTTTTTATTATATATTTTTTATTGAATATAAATGGTTTGATTAGATTATATTATAAAAAATTATATATAAAAAATTTAAAATTGTATTTGGGTTTGGGTTTAGAGCTTTATTGGGAGTGTGAGCAGCAGAATTCCAGGACTTTGCATTGAAATAAACTAGTAATTTCTATTGCAAAAGAGTAGTTTTGACATTGGCCCTGTACTATATAGATTGCAGCGGCTTGAGTACAGGAGCACTGTGATACAATTGGCCAGGAGGATTTTTTCCAGTGAAGCTTCCATCTCATATGTGGCAGCAAGAATGAATGCATCCTGAATAATATGCTCTATTGAGCTGTATCCAGGGGAAATTTTTTCCATATAATAAATGATGAATTTCATACAGCTTTACTATTACATCAGACAGGTTGTATGCTTCTGCTTTAATCCCCATCATTATAAAAAGACCTAGGTAAACAATTAAGTAGAGTCTCTGACCCACAAACAGGCCTGAGAACTGACAATTTTATTGTATGGTATACTTATTTTATTTTTAAGGACATGATAGCAAAGGTTTTTATGGTTGCCAGTATTCCAGTCTTTTCAGAGCACCAGGAGGCTCAAATTCTCTGAGGACGCCCACAACAGCAGATAGGACAACAGACAAACTGTTGGTAAGATCAGTTATTTTTTCTTTTAAAATTTTCAGGACATGGGCTATTGTGTGTTTGGTTGGGAAACAGATACAGACTTCTTCTTGTCCTCTCTCAATTTTGGGTAAGTTTTGATATGGCATGGTTTTAAAAAAATCCCAGACAAGGAGGGAAAAAAAGCTTGCAGAATTTTGGGGGTAGAACATACTGGTCAAGGTGAAAGTTAGGGGCTGCAGCCAAAGCCAAGACCTGCCATTCAGTGTCATCTGGTGTTGGTTGAAGCTTTTCAAGTTGTTCTGACTTCATAGGATTTTTTTTTCTAAAATTTATAATCATCTCAGAGGTGGCGGCTGACATCAGGACCAGCTGGTCCTATGTGGGGACATAGTTGCTGTAAAAAGTTTGGGATACATGGAGCTTTTGGTATTAGATGACTACACCTTTGTTCTCTTCTATAAATAAAAAGGTTAGTATAATCCTTTTATTTATTTAATATTTTATTTTTTACCTTCCTCTATATCTTTACCTGTTGCCTCCTAATAGGGGCTGCTTCACAGGGCTTGTCACTTGATGGTTTCTGGTCTTCTGTTGATTTCTGTTTCTTTTTATTTTTTAGTTTCTCAAACATCTTGAGATCTTTTGAACATGCCTCTGTGGTAGAAAACCCCTGTGGCTTGAACTGTAGGTCCGCAAGAACATCTTTTTGTATGTTTTGGAGCCTTGTTTCAAGTTTGTTGACAGTATTGGGGATCTTTTTCTTCACAGCCTTCACAATATGTTTGTCTAGTTTGTTATCTTCTAATACCACCACCTTTAGCATGTCCTTCTCCTTTTGATTAACCTCCTTTATTTTGGCCACCATCACACCCAACTCCTTGATCATTGCCTTTAATTCTAACATATTTTTCTTTTCTTACCCCAAGCTCCTTTATACCAATAAAAATATTCCAATAAACTATATCTATTCTATTATATCTAATAGAGATTTAATAAATACATTTGATTTTAGTTATGAATTTTTTCATTAGCTTAAAGTAGTAATATTCATTTGTTTAAATATTCTGTATATTTTTTTGTATATACCAACACATTCTGGGTATTATGAACAACATGTTTTGCTCATGTACATGTTTTGTCTGATTATAGCATTATTTGTTCTTGAATCAGTATGTCAATTTCAACTCAAAGTACATATTTATTAAAAGATAACCACTTTCTTGGTTTATATGTAGATCATATAGTTAAGAGTGCATAAACCAATCCATTCTTAGTATCATGAACAACATGCTTTGTTCATGCACATTTTTTGTCCATGTACAATATATTTTGTTCTTAACTTGGTATTCTAATTATGTGCAGAGTACAAATTTCTTAAAAAATAATCACACTCAGGGGTTATATGTAGATCATACAGTTCAGAGAGTATATGTGGTGAGATAGATTACTTTTATTAATTCTATTGGTTTCTATTATAACTTTAATATTTTAAAAGCGCTACAATGAATGACTTTAAAAACTACAAGTGCTACAGCCCAGTCAATTGAAATGGGTGTAAATTTGTGCTGTCTTTGTGCTTGTCTCATACCAGACACACCTTGTTTATTGGGTGCAATACACCATCTAGAAAAAAGTTTGCAATAGAGTCAGGATTTACATCAGCAAAATTAAAAAATTAAAAAATAATAAAAATTATTAATTAGTTATTTTTTACATATTGGTTTCTAATACAGCATCTAGAAAAAAATAATAAATTATATTTATGTGATAAATCCAAGCCTTTTCCTTATTAACTGGGAATAAAATATGATTTTAATTTATGACCACATATAATAAATCAACTCAAATTAATGCCACTTTGATAGTACTATCTCCCTGTAACACAGCCATCAACCCCCACTTTTAATATACTGATTTTATTTCTTATCATAGAAGGATCTGTAATATTAGGTTTTCAACCTTGAAATGTTTCATTGATGATTTATATATGCAAGGGTAGTGACTCCATTAACTGGAAATGCTATAATCTGGTTAAGAACAACGTAACTAAGACCACCTCATCACTTGAAGGTTGGCACAACCAATTTTCCCACATGGCGTAAGTAAAGAAGCCCTGATTTATTGTGATTATTAACAAGCTGAAGATCCAGCATGGCCATGGAAACCAGCTTTACCCCCAGGCTATCAAAGGCAAAGCTGTTGTACCCAAGCATGCAGACTAGCAGGTCAAGTTTGTAAGTATTACTAAGGAAGTTTTGATCTTTTACACCAAGAAAGGCTCCTTGCCCATCTCAAAGGCATTGCAAAGACTTTTGGGACTGAAGCCTGATCAAGTTTCTCTTCCATTAAATACTTTACTTCCAAACATTTAATTTTTACTTAATTTTTTGTACATTGATACAAACATAGGAGCAAAGTTCAATATGGAAATATCACAGTTTTGGGGTGTGTTGACTTTGGAGATTTACACACTAAAGTTGGTACTAGACAATCCCACATTATTATTGCAGATTTGAAATCTTTGGATTATTTTGAGTCTAGCCATATGTTTTTCTTACTATTCTGATTTTTTTGGGATTTTATTAATTTTTAAGTTATTTGACACATTTCTGCCATAAATTTGACATAGGGTTTCTAGATGGCGTTTTCTAGATGGCGTCTTTTTAGATGGTGTTTTAGGACACATTTTCTAGATGGCGTCTTTCTAGATAGTGTATCCCACCAGAATATTGCAGGTATGCGTTAAATCCTGATATTTAGATATTAAATGCATAACTCAATGCATTTTGCATAATAAAATTGATTGTAAACGTGGCTTTTTTCATTTTAATTTATATAAATGGAAAGTGTTTATATTAGAGAGCCATTAGCACTTAGTACAAATATTGATACACAGTGCATTTTAAAGCTCTTATATTTACCTATTGGTAATCATTCTGTGACCTTTTTAGTTGGATTTTTGAGGTAATAAACATTAATTTATTAACCCATTACATTATTATTACCTCACAAAATCTGATTTAAAAAAGTTTACAAAATTATTAACAATAGGCAAATATAGAGCTGTAAAATGCACTATGTATCAATATTTTTTACTAATCATTAATGGCTCTCTAATATAAACACTTTCCATTTATATAAATTAAAATAAAAAAAGCCACATTTACAATCAATTTTATTATGCAAAATGCATTGAGTTATGTCCATAATATCAAAATATCAAGAGTTGACGTCTAATTGGAATATCCTAATGCAAAATTTAGATTTATGGTCCTTAATTTATTATTGATGATGAAAAATATTTATGCGTTGAAGGTAGTACTATAAAACTAGTTTTTTGATGTAATTCAAACAAAATGTCAAATATCTATAACTTGATAAATGAATTAGAAGCACACCTGAAAAAGGTTGTTGAAATAGAAAAAATATCAGGGAACTAGTAACAGAAAAGCTGGGCAACAGAGGCCAGCCACTAATCCAGTCAAAAAAGATGCTCTGAATAAATTGGGCAATATTATAGATGAAAAGAACAAAGAAGTGTTGCTTAATCTACAGGGGAAAATTCTATCAAGTCTAAAGTTCAATGATGCAGCCTACAATTTTTGGGAGTTCTGGCAAGGATCCAAAAAAACAATAAGAAAACTAAGCTTATTGAAGGAACTGAAACTTCAAAGAAAATAAACACCAATGAAAGGAAAATAATCAAATGGAAACAGATGAAAACAAAGCAGAATCAAGAAGCAGAAGCGCCACAAGAAACAATGAAAATTTAACAAATGAAGATCAAGAGGAAGTACAAGTAGCAAGAAAGATAAGAAAAATTCAGCCTAGAAAAATTAATGAAGAGCCTCCAATGCTCATGAAGTTTGCCGAAGTGGAGCCTGTGGCTGAGGGGGCCACAGGGGAAACAATTAGTAATTTTTTATGTTTTATTTATATTTACTTTAGTTATAACTAGGAATGGGGATGAGGTCACTGAATTTGGTGGTCTTTACATCCAGTTGGTTTTATGGGGTTACCAATTACTGGTAGCCCCTGTAAAGTAAATAAATAAAAATGAAATAAATAAAATAATTCAAATGAACACAAATAATTTTGCAAATATTGAAGCAAAAACCAAGATTTATTTACCACCCACAGGGTGCTTGCTGTGGATTAGGGAAGCATATGAAATAGGAGCAAACATCAATTTCAAAGGGATGACTGAAATTTGCAGAGATATCAAGATAAACTTTGATGAATATATTTATGCAAGTATTCAACAATTTCTCTTTTCAAACATAAATGAATATGAAAAAAATCTGATAAAAACTGACTTTCAAATAGGAACTGAATATCTTAAAACTGAAATTTTCAACAAAGTGTTCAAAGCATTATCAAATAAAGTCAGGGACACAGTCCTTGTGAATACAATTAAACCTTTATTTATTTTGCTTGCCAAGGCATGGGGGGAGGATACAAGTCAAGCGCCCTCTGGAACCATATTCAAGTTCAGCCAAACATCCTACACCAACAGATTAACTCAATATATATAAAATTATACATGTTTTCTGAAAATATAACTTTCAAAGGATTAAAATTGCAATATACCTAGGAATCCTATTACATTGCATATTAAAAACAAACTTTAAAAAGTTGGAGGATGTACCAATACAGCTTGACATATGCCAATTAGCACTAGAACAGGCAACTGCCAGAATTAACTCATTCTGCAAGTTAATTTACTATATGTCAACAAACAGAATTAAAAATACTTTAATGTCAACAGCATTGAAAAGTCAGCATTAAGTTTTAACTCATGCAGACTACTAAATGTCAACACTTTTTTAATAAGCAGAAACCTGTTTCCTGAACATTTTACTTAATGAAAATTAAGCTTCAAGATATTTTTTAGGGTAATGTGACAACATAAATTTTAAAAAGTCCATAAAATTTATACATGTCAATTAAAAAATTCATAAAAATACACTTTTAGTTTATTTTACTATGAAATTAGCTATCTTTACTATAATAAATTTTTTCCCACTTATAAAAACAAAAAAAATCCAATACACAAAAATATAATACATAAAAAAGTTACATATTATAGAAAAATATAACAATCAGAAACAGTAATAGAAAGTTTTTTCTATATTGAAAACTACAAAAAACATATAATTTACTAGTAAAATACCAATATAGGCCATGTAATACAGTCTAAAGCATCAGACTATCAATAGAAAATCAATGATTTTATAAAAACAGTACCATAAATTATTAATGAGTTATTTAGAATAACTATTTATTTAAAAATATTATACTTAATACATAAGAACTATATAAAAATTAGGCAATACTCAATAAACTTAATTAAAAGCTAGACTGTGATCACCTGGTTGCCATTAAGAACCGTGACAATCTTCTTGATGTATTCCCCAATCTCTGAAAGCTTATATTTGGCCTTGACAACGTCCTTGATCTTCTCTTGATACTGTTTCTCTTTGGTGGTTCTCTTCTTCTTGGATGGGCGGTTCTCAATTTCTCTGATGGATGCAGCAGTCTTCCCCTGTTGGGCTTTGAGGTGCTTGTAGAAGGTGTTGTATCTGGGCTTGATTCCAAAGGAGGTCTTGATATGCTTATGCCAGCCCTCCAAAGATGAAGTAGTTTTCATCTCATCCTTAAGAACTGCCTGATAGCAGTTCTAGGTGACTTTGGATCTGGGCTTGCTCCGGCGCTTAGTGACCTTATGTCCAATCCACTGTGGTTCATAATATTCAATGAAAGAGTAGAAGGCACCATCATGTTTCTTGGCATATGGATCTTGGCATAGGAGGTCAAAGGATTGTCCAGTATAATCTGGCTTTACAAAGGCTAGTGCTTCAAACTGCTGAATTAAGAACTTGCACTTTCCTGATGTATCTAGACGGTGGAGCTTGCTGAGCTCAGGTAGACCCTTTAGTTGCCTGTTGACAGCCTGTCAATAATGGAAAAAACACCCCTGGACCTCTCCATCAAAGGTATTTACAAAAGCGTTACTACTGGGCAGTTTCATAGTCCATGATTATAGTTGAGGGTCCAAGTGCTTTATCTTGAGCTTCTTTTTCTGCAGCAAGGGTGGCTTCATACTTTTCATCATCATCTGGATTGGCTCTAGTGTTATGGCCAGGGGGACTCTTTCTATTACTGGGTAGGGCTTTGATGCCCTCCTGAAGGATTTTAAAGGCCTTTGTGTAGATCTCTTCTGTTGCCCCAGGAAGCAGAAAGTAGGCAAATGGGAGCACCCTGCCTTCAATAATGGAATGTACAACCCATAGTTGGTAAAAAAGACGGGGGGATAATGCAAAGTTACTGTCACATAACCAGGTCTCTGAATCTCTTAACTGCTCCAGGTTCTGTTGTGTAGCATAGCATATAATTCTTGCCTCTGCTGTAGGCCCATCATCATGTAAAAGGAATAACTCATCACCATTGAACATCTTCAGCTCATCTGTCAAGACTAACTATCCTTGGATCATGGCAGATTTCTTATGGGGGAATAGATCACGGCGTTTGTCACATATGTACTTCACTAAATGGTTGCGGTCAGGGATGAGCTTCAGGTTCTTATTACTTAGGTGTGTGGTGGCCTTAACTTCCAGAAAGAAAGCCTTGACGTCTTTGGAGACTGGGACCATTTGATAGAGGTACCACTTTAGAAGCTTTTCAATAAGATTTATTGGAGCATTGTATGTGTGCTCTCCTTTTTCACTAGTGACTTTATCCCATCCTTCTGTATTGATCCTGGCAGTGCAGCTTCTACCTTCACATACATAATGCTTGCTTCTTCCTGCTCTCTTCTGATTGTTACAATTGAAAACATAGCCATCACAGACTAAACTTGCACCTTCTTTGACAGACATTAGAGGGGAAAACCAAGGGAACTTCTTTGGGAGCTTAAACTCTCCTTTGACATTACATATGTTGTGAACCTTTAGGGGATCCCATGGGCCAATTAGTGCTTGATGATAGTTAGACAGGTAATCATCAAGATCTTCTTTATTGATACTTGATGAGGAGGATGGAAGTGCAGATTTGCTGGGAGGTGGAGGGGAATTATCTGGAGTTGGATTCTTGCACTTCTTGGACTGGGATGAGCTTGATTACTTGGGGCTTGATTCCTTTGAGCTTGATTCATCTGGCTTGACTGGGGTTCTGGACTCTTGGGTATCTTCTTTCTTCCTTGCTTGTTTAGTGGAACCTCATCTCCTTCTGATTGATACCAGATTGGAGAAGAGGAGGGGGCAGGGGAGGGCTCTTTGATTTTGGGTCTGGGGTCTTCTCCTTTGTCTTCTGTTTCTTTGAGGGCTCTTTGGCTGGTTTTTTGTTGGGGTAGGGACTTCAGGCCTTTCCAGAGGCTTTGGGTATTTTCTTGGTTGACTTGGGGCTCTTTTGTGGCTTCTTGGAAGATTTGTCCTACAATAATTATAGTATAGTTCATAAAGTAAGAATAATCATATGAAACATGAATAAAATTAAATAATAATCACTTGTTTTATTTTTTATTATGAATTAAATAGTTTACTGTAAATTCAGAACCTGAACGTAAAAATGCAGGATTGTCATATCCCTGGTCCAAATTTCAAATCACTTTTGCGGGCAACTCAGCTGAGTGATAATTAAAATATTTAATAAAATTAACCATTTAATTTGACTTTTTTTTGGTTTATTTAAATTGGCAAATTTTGAATCTCTTGAGCAGATAACTCAACTAACAAAAGACAAAACCCAACAAACAAATGC
>QTSX02002410.1:0-82500 GCA_014839935.2 Entomophthora muscae
GTAATCAAACTTGCACATACATAAACTACAACCAGATGCTGCCTATACGCTGATGAGATAAGCTGAGGTCCGGTAATCTATTGACGTCCCATGTCAGACTGGCATGGCTGCCTAACTCTGGGGGCTGAAACTAGCTGTGAGAGAGGGGGGCTAAACTAACTAAGTTTAGCTCCCATCCTGGTGAAACATACCACCAGGATGCCACCCAGTAGAGAACTGGGACAGCCGCTCAAAGGGGGGACCACAGGGAGGACACAGGAGACATCTGAGGAAAATAAGCATTCAAACCCATCAACACCAGTCCAGTGAGCAACCAAGGAGTGCAGGTGGGAGTGGGAGGGAACACCTCAGAAGTCCCAAGTGGTACAGAATTGCTCTTGACTAAACTGGGAGGGGAAAGTATGGGAGACACATCCACCTCAGAGGCAGGCAGGGTGGAGTCTATGGTACCCAGATCCAAGTTATCACATGTTAAGCTCTTAACCACAGCCTCTCCAGAGAAGAGGAGACCACTGGAAAGATCCCAGAGACTGGAGGGATCTTCTCCCACAAGCCGGGCAGAAGAGGAGATTTTCCCCCACAAGACTGGGTAAGTAGACCATAGGAGCAGCAAAAACGGAGCTAGGGAAAATACCACAAATTTGACAACAGGGAGCACAATGGTTGCGTTCTCCTCAAAATTTGGGTGAGGAAGGTACTCTTGTTTTTGAATTAAACAATAAAAATTTGGCTTTGGGGAGGACCCACAAACAAGAGATCAGACAGAAAATAATGGGGGCACTTTGGAAGGCTTGGTGATGTGCCTGGGTGCCTTGCAGACAATTGTAAGCGGGAACGGGTTCAAAATTAAAGATTATATAGAGAAATTTAAAGTGAAAGTAAGATTTTATATTGAAATTTACTAATAAACTCAATTTTGAGTGTGAACATTAAAACAAAAGCAAAAACACAAAGCAGCTATACGCTGAGGTTTGTTTCAGGAGTCCTGGGAGATGGACCAGGTTCAAAGCGGGATGGCGTAAGATAAGGGTTATGATAACAACTAACACTTTTAAAATTTCTAGATGATGGAAGCCAAACTGAGATCCAACCAAAACTTTAAAAATTAAAACAAGTGCAACAGGACCAAAACTTTTATAAATTTGAAAAATAGACAAGCAGGGGACTGGAAGTCCCCTTGCGCATTAAAAGGAATGGGCTGCAAGTAAAGTGAATCACATGACAGTGGGCTCTGAATCCAATTGGCTAGAGGAAAAACTTTGCTGGATAGGACCAGGGAGACTGGAGGGTTTCATTCTAATTTCTGCGGTCAGATCTGATTGGCTGGAAGAGGTACTAGACATTTGGAATTCACTTGAGTTGTCAAGCGTCAATGTGGCAACCTCTGATTGGCTAGCTCTAATGGTTTTTAGAAGTGGACAACACCAGGCTAATAAGTAGTCTAAATTAACCAGCGTTTCTTCCCAGGAGGGAGCCATCAAAGGCAAAGGATCTGCAGGGTAGGCTAGCACAAACCTCTCATCAACTGTGTATGCTAAATCCTTTAAAGAATGGAGGGGTTTGGCTGGTGTTTTTGGGCCTTTCTTGGTGCGGCAAAGGAAGATTGTGCAATCCAATGCCAGAGGTGGCAGTGAATTTACACTAGCAGTCTGGGGAACAGATGGACTGACTAGGAAGAGTTGTAAGCGTCAGATTATAATCTTGCAAGAGGGCTTATTCACCCTATATAAGGTGCTCTCCTGATTAGAGATTGAGCAGAATATTCACCCTTGAAGATAGAGATTAAAGGATCTCTATTGTTGTATCACTACTAGCTGACGCCTAGTAATCAGAAGTATCCAAGTAGAACACGCTGTTGTTTACTTGCAGACCTGTGTGTTTTCTCCTACGGACTTGGGATACCGCCAGGCTGTAGCCCCAACTAGACCTGATTAGTAGCAAAGATTTTCTTCATACAATCTATATCAACATTCCTACTATAATTAATAATAAAGATCTTTCTTCAAGACCCCAAAATCTTGACAACTATTTAATATAAAAATCTTATTTAAAAAACTTTCTAAAAATGTTAATTTAACTTTTATTTATTCAAAATAAATTTAAAATTTCCAAGTATAAACAAAAAATAAAATATAAATCTAAATAAGTGGAGGGTTACAATTAAGTTTAGTAAAGTTAGAAAAACAATTTAAAATCCTATATGCTTTTTATTTTTCTAAATTCTTTAAAAAGATAGAGCTGATATGTAGCTTTAAAAATAGCTATTGAATTTTAAGTCCAGCTTGGCATTAATATAGATATGTTTTTTTTTAAAATTTGCACTAAGCAAATTTATATTGAAAAAAATTAAGTAATGCCTTTGATTATGAAGCAAGCCTTTTTTCAGTACTTTACTATAAATCTGAGTATCTAGAGCAGCTAGAGCTATCATGTTTGGTGTTGTTTTGATTGGGATCATCTGAAAATTTTATCAATATAGTCTAAATTTTATGAAAATCCTATTATTGAGTCTTAATATTGTTACTGCTAGTTTAATCCACCAACATCCTTATTGGGATGATGCTGTGGCAAGCAAGGTTAGGTTAACTCTGAAGCAATCTGCAGTGTTATAAAGTCATCAGGTTCATAATTATTTGCCTGTAAATGCAGATGAGTGGTTCATTAAACACCTGATTTCACTCCCTGTCCTGCCATATGTATGTAGCTTATTACTAATTATCATTTACAAGTAAAAAGCTTCCTTTTTGTGAATATCCAGATTATCAATTCAAACTTATTATTTTATTTGGTATCTTCATTCAATTTACCAGATAAAATCATCTAGTCAACAAGAAAACAGCCAAACACTAATATAACCTAAGTTATATCAAAAACTGAAATATAAAATCTTCTGGTTTTCACATGATAATCCTGCCCAAAAAATCTACAATTACAAGTAAAGGTTAAGCCTAGTCAATATTTCAAGTGTTTTGTCAAGTTCAAACGAGGGAAAGAAGTTGGTTGTTGTCATGGCCCATACCAGAGTCCAGCTGGACTCCCACAGGGGAGGCAGGCCAGGCCTGGAAGGCCATGTACACAATAGGTGCAATTATGACCAGGTAGTTGACTACAGTAGCTAAGGGACACCAACTCTCAGTATGGGGCACGGCCTGATTGGCCAGCCCCAATGCTGTGATATAGAAAAACCCCAACTTACTGAAGTCCTGGGAAGGAGGCACATTTGGCAGGGGGAAGTAGGAGGAATCTCCTGCATGGAGGACAAAATGATCACTCTTGGTGGCCAGGAGGGAGCAAATATGTGAGATTATGAAGTGTAGTGGGATCACAAATAAATGTAAACATAATAGTTATATTGGTGCAAAAATAGATAGTTCTTGCAAGAAAATAAGGGATCCTGAGCATAAACCCATTTATTTTTAAGATGTTAACAGTGAGGAGGGCTTCTTCTCCTCACTAATTATAATTACTGGTGAAAATACAGCCTTTTGTGCCACCAGGAGTGGTGGCATCATTTACAGCCAAACTAGCAATTTTTCCCGGGAATTGCGTACTAGAGCTTAGGAATGAATGGTTATTGGTCAGCATAACAGGAAACTTTCTTGAGCTGCAGCATGCCAAGGTGCCACAGCTATTTATAGAACTCACAAGCAAACAAGCGCCTGATTGCACAATCAAACAATCACACTCCCAATGTATCATTTTCTGATAATTAAGTGGGCCAAAATCATTAGTAGAATCAAAACCAGGGATTTGAGGCTTGTTTGCCTTTCAAATCCTGGGCCATTTGTTAATCAAAAGAGGGGTATTTTTGCTCTAGGAGACATTCAGTAAAGATTTACAGGCTTTGGGTTGTTTGGCCTCTAAGAAGGCCAGCTGGTTGTCCAGGGCATTCTGGGCCCTGAAAGTTATGGTCCCCAATGGTATTTTTATGATCTGTTCCATGGCTGCTTGTAATTTCCTCAAGCTCTATGAGAACAATGTTGAATGATGAATTTTACAATACAAGAAATTCTTCAAGGAGTAAATCATTGGTAAAACCAACATATTCAATGTGTGCCAGTTCCTTCTCAAAAAGCCTACAAAATGGTATGACATGGTGTTGGAATTTGACAGTTGGGGTAAATGGAAGAACATGGCACTTAAACTCTTTGGTGATAATCATATTGCCATTATCAAAAAACTTGAACTATTCAAATTCAAGAGTAAAAATCTGCTGATGAGTCTTGTTAGAAATCACACCATTAATGCTATTTTAATATGGCCTTTGAATAGCAATATGTGCAAAGATTTGGTTGGTTTTGCTTTTGACTTTGGAAATTTCTTGCCTTCCATAAATGGGTCAACATCAATGTCCACCCATTCTGGAATACCTTACCTTCCCTTGACTGATCCTGGTGTGATTTCAACTCAACATGACCCCCTCTGCTACTCTGTTCACCTAGTGAGTGATCATCAACCCTTTTCTACCATTTTAGTAGAATTACTTCTCCTAATAAAGACAAGTTTATTCACATTTTTATTGGATTTTGTATTCTTAAAAGCCTTTTACATTCCTTTTTTCTAAAAGGATTCCCTCTTCTTGTATTCCAGAAAATTAAGGTATGTGCCCTTGATTTTGCCCTGAAGGCTAACCCAAGGCTAGCTTTGAACCTCAAATCTTTTGTTATAAAGATTTTCTCCTGGTTTCTCCTGGATGTTGTCCCCAGGAGCCAAACATGACAAGTCTGTTGCTGCATACAGAGCCCTTGTCTGCTAATAATTTTTTGTGAAATAAAAAAGTGCTGTAAGGACAGCCAAGCAGATATTGAGAGTTATTTCAAAGTAGGAGTTGGTCTTACATTTTTAAAAGAGCAATATATATTAAATACAGAATGGTCATTGAGAAATTGACATTAAATACCTCACCAAAGCCAAAAACTTAGTAGAAAAATTCTATTAAATTAAGGTTGTGAATATTTCAGATTGTTGAGTTTATACTTCTGGGAAGTACAATAAACAAGATAAGGGGAAGATTTAAGAAGAGAATGATACTTTATTGGATATGAATATGGAATAATATATAGTATCATGACAAGCCACATGCTGTCCATGTACGTCATGGGGGTCATGGGGCTTATCTAAGTAATGTTCCTCTTAGGTCATGAGGCTTACTCAAGTTGTGTTCCATTTAGGATCTGGATTGGGAGATCCCTGTCATAGATGGCTTGACTGATAATGGTGCCACCAGTTTACTGGCTGGCTGGCTGGTGAACCATTTAGTGAGCCATTTAGTGAGCCATTTGGTGATCTTCTTGGGGCGTTAATTCCCCAAGAGAGAGTAATCAAAGATGTTGCAACAAGATGAAAATGCCAAACATGCATTGGTTTGGAATCCTTTTTCTAAAGAAATCAACTAAGGAGCTTGTAACAAACCACATTGAGAGCTGTTTTCAGACAAGGGATAGGACTGGCTAAATAAAAATAGTTTTGAAAGAGAGGTAAATGGTTGTTATTTTGTTTGCTTGCCCAGCCTTGATAGTTTGTGTTTGTTATTTAGCCTTAGAGCGCTGAGAGGTGATCTCTTATCAGTACTTTAGAATAATAAAACAGTACTTTGGGATGGTTATACCAAGGATTATAGGCATTATTAGACCAACCAGGATGATAATACACTTTGGGGTTTACTGGAATGAATATGATTAGGTGGCATTAGAATCCTAATACTAGCTGTGATGAGAATGTAGCTGGGTAACTTCCTCCCAAAAGGGATTTAAGTTTCTCTGTCTATAACCTATGTGTTTCAATGTGCTAAAATGGAATGGATTTGATGGACATTAAATTTGAAGTCAGATCTAGAACAAAATTACACATAGGCAATTGCTCCATCAATTGATCAAGAACTAGTGGATACCAGAGCATTCTGGATTCCACTTGAATATTCTCAGTAATTCATCAATTTGGAGGTTACACAAAGGGGCAACAAAAAAGGCCTTTAATTCCAGAATCAAAGCTCATACTTAGCGCTTGAGTCTGGAAACCTAAATGAAGGTGATGTCAATAAAAAATTGCCCAATTAATCTCTTCTTACGGGTGCAAAATCAATAGCTTTATTGATATTGATATTTTGATTATGATATTGACGCCAAACCTGGCCTAATTCCCCAACCTTCCATCCCACTGATTTTCCCTCTACCAATTTACCACCTATCTATATATAATTGGCTTTTATATGAAATAAAGATAAGTTTTTACCCCCACATAATGTTCACTCTACTTTGGTTTTACTATCCTGTATTCAGGTATAGTAATTGAACAATTACCAGGGCTAATTCTTGCTAGCTATACCCAACAGTCCAAACTTACGACATTTGGTGCTCATGGCAATTTTTGAACCAAAACCTGGCCCTTCCAACCCCCGTGATTCCTTCTTGGTGGAGAGAGGGATGCCTTATGGCAATAATAACACCTATCAAGACCTACCCAGTGGTCTTACCCAACTCCAACAATTTATGGATGATATCCCCTAGCCCTCATCACTTGGCAACTGGAGCCCCCTACTATTGACTGCACCTGCACCCATGGAAGTGGATGCTAATGCCAGTCCCTCCAAAGAAGCCATCCAGCAATCCATGACCAGAATGGACAAAGGAGAAGACAACAATGGTTAACAATCACAAATTCTGGCCATCCAACATCCTTATGCAGAGATATACATGGAGAGATTTCATAACATAATCATGGTAAACCTCAATCAACTTTGCAAGGACCTCTGAACTCCTGAACATGTGAAGGATTACATCCAGAGTTTTGCCCAACCAGCCATCTGTCACAATTAAGTACACTTGGGGAGCCTAAAGAGCTCAATACAAGATCAGGGAATACTAGCAACAAGACAGCAGTCATTTCTTCAGCTTTTATACCACAATCTGACTACCAACTTAGAGTTAATGAACAACCAGCTCTCAGAAGTGGTGACGGTCCAAAACAGCATTATCCCCCAGTCCAAAGCAGTTGAGTGAGGACTGAACTCTCTGGTACCCCATCAAGTGATCCAGACCCTTTTCCACCAAGGGTTGGACTCTAACTGGATTGCTATGGTGGCAGCACACATCAAGGAGAATGGTCCAGTCATCTGTGAGCTGGTCCAGGAGGTGAACATCTTGAGCCAACGCCTGGAAGCCCTTCCCTTGGCGGGCCTCAGACAACCTGTGATATCTACCCCTTTCCCTTTGAGCTCAATGATGAATAGAGATATATTAGAACTCTATGACCACCTATCAAAATTATAACATGAAGTAAAGAAGGCAGGCATTGACTTGACTTTCATCTATCAAGAGTTTGGCAAAGTAAAACACAAGGTTGATGGATTTCAGGCTGAGAAAGGTACCTTGTCTAGCTGGTGCCAAAGCCAAGACAAAACCAATGTGGAGAAGATCTCAAAGCTCCAAGAGGCACTGATCAACCAGGAAAAGAGGATATGCCTACTGGAAGAGGACTTATATGTCACTTGTCTGGAAAACCAGGACTATACAGATGAATTGGATGAGAACAAGGCACTGATGGCTTCTATCCAAGACCAGTTGGAGAGAACAAACAGCAGAATGGCTTTACTGGAACAGAAGCTGGATAGCCTCCAAAATCAATACCAACACAGAGAGACTAGACACCAATATCAAGGCAGCTACCGGAACTCATCTGGAAAAGAAGAGTATCACAGCCTGGAAAGCAATAAAGAGACCAACTGGAGGCTCCCCCGTTCTATCTGAGTGTCAGAGGTGGTGACAGAGAATGGTGGTCCATCCACAGTTACCATTGAAGATACTGTACAAGATCTCAAAGCATGACAAGAAGAGGTACGCAAGACTGCGTCCAAAGCCCGCTTTGCTGCCTCCAAGGCCAACCACAACAGACCTGCTTCCTCTATTTGGCAGGCTGCACCAGCTACAACTGCAACCCACAACACTTTGCCCTTCTTCAAACCAGCTAACTTCCCCAGGTTTGACAGAAAGATTAATGTAGCCATGTTCCTCTGGCTATACCAGAACTCAATGTATGGGGCAGATGAAGCTATGAAGGACGCTATCATAATCAACTGTCTAGACCCTGATACACAGACACCAATAATACCCCTCCTCTCAGAAAATGACTTTACTTACACCAGCATCTTGCGGGCCTTGATGGAAGAGTTTGGTAGCCAGGAAGCCCTCCTAGAACAAAAGATGGACTTCACAAATACTGAAATCAAGGTGAGAGAAACCTTGGAGGAGTTTACTTCCATATTATACTTGGAAGCACAGACCTTGGCTTCCATGAAGGCAGTGTTGTTCATTGATGTACATTCAGCACTTCTCAATTAAGTACAGATCAACAGGGAACTCTCACTTGCCTTAAAGTCTAGAATATACACCGCCCAGACTGTCCCTGATCTGATCCAATTGCTGCAAACTTACAAGGAAGAGTTTGAGATCCCTCTACCTAAGGGAACCCCTGAACCCCTCACTAAAACAAGAGCCAGAAAATTCAGTACTGAAGGTTTAAAGACAGTTGAGCCCAATCCTGGTACTTTAACAACTCAGCACAGCTTTTCTTCAAGTGTAACAAACCTGGGTACCTCTCCCAGGATTGTAAGTCCCCACACAACGTCTTGGTTATAGGCGTGGAACAAGAGGAGGAGGACTACACTGGAAATGCAGATATTGAGGAAGACAATGAGGACCAGTAAAAAACTACTAAGCAGCCAGGACAAGGAGATATCCTTGGCTGCCCTTGTAGTTTTGACACCCTCATTTCCTCCCCATACCTCTACCCCCAACAAACCTTCTCTGAGGCTTGCTGCCTCATTACCCTCTGAGTTAAGTTCTAAGGAAGAGCCCTCCCTGATTGACTTCAACTCTCAATTTTTACACAAGGATATTGACTCAGAAGGAGTCCAAGAGGACCTTCTACATTGAGTTCTCACGGTTAACACTCAAACCCATCAGACAACACCTTGCTCTGAGGTTGTCATCCCACAGATAGCTCAGAGAACAGTATCCTTCTGTATGCCAAACAGCTGGATCAACCAGGAGTGGAAGTTACCCACAAGGAAGACAGCACTGAAAAACTGACCAAGCTGCTACATACTGATGAGGAGCACCTTTTGAGGAAGCTTCAAATTGGAATTGAGAAAAAAGAGAAGTATGTTTTATTGGATAATACTTTAGACTTATATAGTTTTAGCTGTGGTGGAGATTTAGTTGGATCAAACCTAGGGGTTGATCATGTGCAGGATGGGTTCAAGCCACTGGATACTTGTATTGTCATGTGATATTGCTTGGTTATCATTATTGGTATGTCAAACAGTATATTGGAAGGGCACCAAATTGGGCAATTACTGGATTTTAAGTGGGTTGGCAGTAGCCATAATACTTGTACATCCATATCCTTGACACCCCCCTTAAGGGGTTACTCTGGTACATCAGGACAGGGCTTTGTCTTGACAGCTGCCGCCTGATGTTCCTGGAGTTGTTTTCTAGTTGGTACCAGCCAGGTTGAGTGTTCTCCTTTGCTAAGGCAGAGGCAGGCTCTGTGATATTTCTTAACAACAGGGTCTTTGGCACCTTGAAATTTCACTAGATAGGTGTTTCTGTCTGGTCTGTACTTGATGATTCTTCCTGGTCCCCTGTGTACTAAGTCTAGCTTCTTTCTGTTTTCAGCCAGGACCTAGACAGGGGAGTTGATGGGGAGTGGTTCCTCTGTAAAGGTTAAATTTTGTATTTTGAGCCTTTTTATTTCTGCTATTTTAGCTTTGAGGTGTATGTGTTGTAGATTTGGTGCTTGTTCTACTGTGTGAGGTTTTTCCCGGGGGATCTTTATGTATGACTGCTTGTTGCAGGTAATTATTTCTGGTTTGTATCTGTATGTTAATTCAAGCAGTGAGTAGCCTGTTGCTTGATTGGCGCAGACCTGGGATACTAATAATGTATGTTTCACATATAGTGGCCATGTGTCCTTGGCTTTGCCATCCATTATATTCTCAAGGGTTCTGATAAGGCTGCCGTTTAGGCATTCAACTCTGCTGTTAGCCTGTGGCCTGTAGGGCAAGGTTGTAGAATGTTTGATGTTTTTGGATTTTGAACTTTTGTTTACTAAATGACCTGATAACTCTTTTGCTTCATCAGTTATGATGTAGTCTGGAGTGCTGTAGTAAGCTATGATTGCTTTGTTGATGAATCAGTTTATTGTTTCTGCTTTGTGATCCTTTGTGCCCAGCAGTTGGGCCAGTGTGTAGCAAAGTCAATGGCTACAATTAGGAAACATTGATTTGTCTTAGTTTCTGGAAAGGGCCCCACTACGTCCAGTCCCCAAACCTTGAATGGTTCAGGGCCAGGTACTGGGGTAACCTTTGGCTGGGGAGCCTTTTTGCTGGCGTATTTCTTGTACGCTGTGCGCTTTTTCAGAACATCAACAATATCCTGTTTGAGGTTGGGCCACCATACTATCTCTCTTAGTGTGAGGTATAGGTTGTTAGCCTTTGTATGTCCTAGTAGACAGTGATGTCTTAATATGGTGTCAACTATTTGTGCAATCAGGATGTAGGGAACATGTTTGTTATTAATGATTTGGTATACAGTGCCATTTGATACATGGAAATATTTTTGTTCCTTACTAATGTATTTGGGTTAGCTGATGTATTTAGGGGTCTTTCCCTTTGGTTTTATACTCAGTATTATATAGGTTTGGCCAGTCAGGGTCCAGGTGGTCAGGATGATCCTCTCTTGGCTGACATAGCCTAGAGAGAGCATCATCTGTGACCAGCTCTGCCCTCTTTTTGTATTATATGTCCAAATTGAGCAGCTTCATCAGGGACATCCATGTGGCTTGTTGCTGTGAGAGAGGGGGGCTAAACTAAATAAGTTTGGCTCCCATCCCGGTGAAACAAACCACCAGGATGCCATCCAGTGAAAAACTGGGATGGCTGCTTAGAGGGGGACCACAAGGAGGACACCGGGGATAACTGGGAGAAGTAGGTGTTCAAGCCCATCAATATCAGGCCGGTGAGCAACCAAGGGGAGCAAGAGAGGACACCTTGGAGGACCCAAGGGGTACTGAATGGCTCTGGAACACGCTGGGGAGGGGGAGGCATGGGAGGCACAGCTTCTTCAGAAACAGATGAAGTATGATCCAAAGTGTCCAAGTCCAAGTCATCACACATCAGGCTCTTGACCACAGCCTCTTGAGAAAAGAGAAGGCCGCTAGGGAGGTCCCAGAGACTAGAAGGGTCTCTACCTACAAGCCAGGCAGACAAAGATATTTTTCCCCACAAATCAGGGGAGGTGAACCACAGGAGCAGCAAGAACAGAGCCAGGGAACACACCACAAATTTAAGAGCTGGGAGTATCATAGGAATATTCTCCACAAAATTTGGAGCAGGTTGGTATGATTTTTTGACAAAAAAAACAGTGGGAAAAGGGCAGGCAGAGTAGACTTAGCAGAATATAGCAAAAGAGCAGCAGAACAGGTTTAAACAGCTTTACTATGGGTTCAGGAGCCTTGATTGTAACAGCAATCAAGAGCGGGTTTGAAAACAACAATTTTAAGACTAAATTCAAAATAATAATAGAGATTATAAAGAAAATCAATTGAAAATTTGAAGTTTGAACTCTATTTTTGAAAGCAAATGCAGAGAAGACAACAACTAGGTAAACTAACACTAGTATAGGAGACCAGAAGAGAAGCCAGGTTTGAAACCAGCTGGCACAAGGTAAGCTTTGAACAATGACTAACACTTTAATCCTTAGGCTGCTAGAACACAAAACTGGGTCCCAAACAGCAATAAAAATTAAAATAAGTTGCAAAAGACTCCAAACTTTTAATATATTGTAAAATAGACAAGCAGGGGACTGGAAGTCCCCTTGCTTGCTAAAAAGGGAATGGATTGCAATGAAAGTGATAACCTGACAATTGAAACTGGACCTGATTGGCTAGAGACAAAACTTTGCTGGAATGGCTCAGGGTGACTGGAGAGTTTTACTCTAATTTCCAGGACCTGATCTAATTGGCTGGAAAAGATGCCAGGCATTTGGGAGTCAACTGAGTTGTCAAGCGTTCATGTGGCAACATTTGATTGGGCAGCTCTGATGGTTTTTAAAAATGGACAACACCAGGCTAGTAGGTAGTCTAAATTGACCAACGTTTCTCCCCAGGGGGGAGCAACCAAGGGCAAGGAATCCGCAGGGTAGGCTAGCACAAACCTCTCATCAACTGTGTGTGCTAAATTCCCTAAAGAATGGAGGGGTTTGGCTGAAATTTTTGGGCCTTTCTTGGTGCGGCGGGGGAAGATTTTACAATCCAGAGCCAGGTGTAAATTCACTGCCCCCTTTGGCTTTGGACAGGATTGCCTTCCCTTGTTGCTCAAAAAAGACCGTCCAAAGCCCAGCAAAGCCACTTAATTCACTCCAAGATTTAGCTCACACAGTGGATGAAAGATTTTTGTTGGCATACCCCGCAGAACCCCTGGCTTTGGTTGCTCCGGCTTGGGAAGAAACACTAGTTAATTTGGACTACTTATTAGCTTGGTATTGTCCCCTCCTAAAAGCAATCAGAAACAGCCAATCAAACAAGGCCACATCTGCAACCAGAAAGTTAAATGGACCTGAGCTAGTTGGGGTGTCCTCCTGCCAATCAGGTGGATCTGTGGAAATTACTTTGAAGCTTTCCAGCACCCCTGATTTTGGTCAGCAAATTTTATCACCAGCCAACCAAATGCAAGCAAACTCAGTCATGTGACCATTTTTCAACAACCCACTCCCTTTTAACAATGCCAGGGGACTTTGGGTACCCTGCTTGTCAATTTTCCAATAAATTTAAAGTTTGAAGCACTTGCAAACACATTTTAAATTTTATAGCTGTTTGGGATTCAGTTTGTGACCCTGCAGCCTAAGGATTAAAGTGTTAGTATCTGTTCAAAGCTTACCTTGTTTCTGCTGGACTCAAACCCAGCTTCTCCTCTGGCCCCCTATACTAGCGTTAATTTACCTAGTTGTTGTCTTCTATGCTTTTGCCTTCAAAAACAGAGTTCAAACTTTGAATTTTTGATTGAATTTCTTTATGATCTCTATTCTTATTTTGAATTTTCTCTTAAAACCATTGTTTTTGAACCTGTTATTGCTTTCTGTTATGCTCAAGGCACTCAAGGCCATAGTAAAGCTGTGCCTACCCGTTCTGCTGCTCCTTTCTGAATTTCTGTTAAGGCTACCTTGCCTGAACTTTTCCCACTCATTTTTAGTCAAAAAGTCATACCCCCCTACTCCAAATTTTGAGGAGAATACTCCTATGATACTCCCAGCCCTTAAATTTGTGGTGTTTTCCCTGGCTCCGTTCTTGCTGCTCTTGTGGTCTACCTCCCCTGATTTATGGGGGAAAATCTCTTTTTCTGCCCAGCTAATAGGTAGAGACCCTTCTAGTCTATGGGCCCTCCCCAGCAGCCTTCTCTTTTCTGGTGAGGCTGTGGTCAAGAGCCTGACATGCAATGACTTGGACCTGGACACTGTGGATCATACTTTGCCTGTCCCTGAAGAAGCTGTGTCTCCCATGCCTTCCCTCCCCAGAGTGGTCCAGAGCCATTCAGTACCCCTTGGGCCCTCTAAGGTGTCCTCTCCTACTCTCACCCACACCCCTTGGTTGCTCACCGGCCTGATATTGATGGGCTTGAACGCCTACTTCCCCCAGTTGTCCCTGGTGTCCTCCCTGTGGTTCCTCCTCTGAGCGGCTGTCCCAGTTCTTCACTGGATGGCATCCTGGTGGTTTGTTTCACCAGGATGGGAGCTGAACTTAGTTAGTTTAGCCCCCTCTCTCACACCAGGGGTGGCAGTGAATTTACATTATCCTTTCCTTTTTCCTGGGGCCAGATCCCTCCCTGGGGGAGCATGGCTACCAAGAAGTTCTTGTGCGCTTTGGGGATCTTGAGCGCCAGAAGAGAATTAGGGAGCCTTGTGCTGTGGGATTGTTCTTATGAAACTCTTGTACCAGATCCCAGCAATTTCCGCAGTCTGAGGAGCTTACCCAACTGTTGTTGTAGGAGGGATATCCTTTCCAAGATACACAATATTGAAGAGACTTGCAAATCCTATGTGAGGCTACTATGGCTTCTACCTCATACTTGGGAGATCCATCCAATAAGGCAGGGTCAGGGGTGCTGGGGAGGCCCCCCTCAAAAGGGGACAGACAACAGGCATTGAAGTTACTGTGGATCTGATAGGAGGGGGGAGATCAAACACAAAAGCGCCGTTGCCCTTGTCCTCCAGAACCTTGAAGGGACCCAGCCTCTTTGTGGCAAACTTCTTTGAGGGGACCTTCATTTGGATATTGGTGGCATCCAACATCACAAGCAAACCCACTGGATACTGGGGAGCAGACTGCCCATTCTTGTCTGCCGCTTTCTTGTCTGCCTCAATGGACTTGGTTAGGGTGTTTTGGACTTTGAGCTGGATGGCCTTGAGGTGAGCCGCCATGTCTGCAGTAGCTGGTACGCTTCCTGGAGCATGGGACCTATCAAAAATGCTGGGGAGAACCCCAGAGTAGCCTGGAATAGAGACACCCCTGTGGAGGCATGCACAGTTGTCGCAAATAACAGCATTCACCATGTTTCAATTTTGCCTTTGGTGGGCCATTTTGAAGACAAATCCCTTGCTTTTGATTTCAACTCTTGAAATGAACTGGCTTCTGCTTCAGGAAATATGATTGTTCATTTTCCTGAATCTGCGCAACTCACTTGCCCCACTCATGCTTGTGGCAAGTGATCCTACTGTCCTGGTAGTGTTTTGTGGTATTCCCAACCACTATATATTCTATTTCCATATTTACCAATAAAATTAAGTTCTATTCACATTTTTGTCTTTGTGTCTTCTGTACTTCTGCGCCTCTCTCTAGCCACGCCTAGTAGAGATTATTCATTCCAGGGCCACAAGGTAACCACAATTGCCTTCCCTGTCATCTAACTGAGACTTAGTACAAATCTAATCCTAAGGTTAAGATTTCCTGTTGTGTGTCTGTGCCATGCCTCAGAACACAATAAAAATGGTGCTCACTACAGGGGCTGTAAGCCCCTTGGTTATCCCTTTTGCATCTACATTTGCAGGTCCCTTGGCTCCACCTATTTGGGAGTCAACCTTGCCTGAAATTACCAGCCCTCCTATTGAGGAAGACATCGCCAAACTGCCTATTGTCCCTACTGTATTGAACCTTGGGAATAGTCCCTGCTTAGTTGCTTACCCCATGGGTACCCCTGACTTAGAACAAGTCAGGGCGGTAGCCCTTGGGATAGCTTGGGACAGGACCATCCCTCGCCTTCAGCTACAGTTTAGCCGTGCCAAATACTATGAGCTAATTGTGGCCCCTCAGTTTCCACAACATCTTCTCTCAGCAGCTGGCTCCGAGGGTCACCTGCTATCATCCTTTGTACAGCCCGCCTTGGCCCACCACCAAATGATGTTGGGACTCCATGTTCAAGAAATCTTGTCTCTACAAGCAGCTGTTACCCATCATTGGGACCAGTTTGCTGCCTACCAACAGTGGATCCATTCCCTGTTCTCCCTGATATCTGATAATCAGTGTGATTTGGTCACCTATCAAACACGTCTAGTCAATTCCATTGAGAAAATGCGCCAGTCCATCCCTGAGTACATTAGGGAGCAACTACATGAGTTTCACCAGTTAGAACAACCCTGGCAAACCCAAGTAGACTCCACCCTAAACTCTTACCTCTCCAACTTTAAATGCATTGAGCTTTTGCACTAGGCGCTCAGTGTCTATTCCTTTGAGCAATTGCAACAAGTAGCTGACCTTGCCGCCCAAGGTCTAAATGAACTCAGTGCGGAATTTGATCAAGAGAGAGCTACCACTGCCGCAGCTATTGCCAAACTTCAGAGTCAGGTGAATGAGCTGTCCACTCCCAAAACTGATGTTCTGCCTTCTCCTCCTGCTGATGATCTGGTGGACAGAGAGCAGAAAATCTGGGAAGCCATCTGGGAATTACGCGCTTCCACTTGTAGCCAAGGACGTCTTATTGAAATGCCTTAACCTGTTCCCAGGTTCTTGCGCTGACTGCTCAGGTTGCTGAACTACAGCAAGAAGTTGCTGCTTTATGTGAGGTAGTGACAGCTGCTGCTAGCCCACTTGGGGTTAACAAGGAGGATGGCTGTTGTCCTGGTTTGGCGGGGGCTCCTTGAATCCACTGTGCCAGAGAGTTGATGCCCTAGCCAATGAGGTGGACCATTTGAAACAAGACCAGACTGAGTTGGACAGAGACGTACAGGAGATGAGTGAGTTGATCAAATTGGTAAATTACAGATTTGCCCCTTGCCTATCAGTGGGGCCATCCCTTACTTTGCAACTGGCTGAGCTCTCCACTGTTATCACTACCCAAGGACAACGCCTAGATGTTACAGAATGACAGACCACTCTAGCCAACACTACGGGTGCCAGAACTACCAAGACTCTGACAACCCTTGAAGAAAGTGTTTGACAACTATGGGCTAGACAACCCCCCTCCAAATCTGAAGCTGAGTTCTCCCCGCACATAAATGTACTCAATAGCAACAATGGTGGTCCAACTCCTGAGGCACACTTCAAGCCTACTTTTAAGCAAGTCTTTGATCCTAAAACCTCAACTATTGCAGCCTTCTTAACTATTTACAAGACTGCTATGAGACAAGCATCAGAAAAAGTTAAGAAAGAACATATTCTGACTTGCCTACACCCGACCTGCCAAGAGGTAGTTGTACCAGAGCTGCCCTTCATAGAGACCTGGGAGGACATGAAGCAGCTCCTGATTGACAAGTTTGATGGTGATCTAAGCCTGGAGGTGAAAAAGAATGCTTTCATGCACATATCCTTCAAGCCCAAGGAGACATTAGCTGAATTTGCCAATAGATTTTACATGGAGGGAAACAGTTAATAACAAGCAGATAATTGACGGCGCATGAAGCATATATGGCCTGCACCCAGGCCCTCAAGGTGAATCAACTCCTATGCCTCCATTTTAAGGCCCACAAGGCTATGCTGTCCTCCATGAAAATTATAAGACACTGCTCCAAGATATGCATCTTACCCATTCTGGGGCAGTTGTTTGGGAAAGTTGTGCTGCTTCCAACTCTGGCTCCTCTTCTTGCAGCCTCATATCCTCACTATGAACTCCCAAAATCCTCCTTGACGTCAAGGTTGCCACAACTGTTGTCAAATAGGCCACCACTCTTGAGTCTGCACCAATCTGCGGGTTGAAGGAGCTGATCCCAAGGATCAGTCAGGAAAAGAACAGTCAACCTAGAGGCAGAAACGCTCTTGGTTGACAATTCTTCCCAGTCTCCTCCTATACCCCCACCTGCTACTGACTCTGAGCCTGTTGATGATGAAGCTCCTTCTATTCTCCTCCTGTTCCATGACATTTCTGATAATTCTGATGTGGATGAATCTGATGTTGAAGACCATGACACATACAGGTATTCTGTTCTTGCTGTCCCTGAGACTATTACCGTTCCCTACAAGCTACAATCTGGGAAGACTACAACTACCACCAAGCCCTTGTCTGAGGCCAAAGAAGTTGTATCCCGCCCCTATTTTACTCAGGCAAAACGGTCCCCTGTATTAGTGGAATAATCAGAGGAAGCCGCTGAAGTTGCAGACGCTGTTTTCAAGAATGTATCTGTCTCACTCCCTCTCCAAACTTTATATAAGGAGTTTCTGGGACTAAGATGCATGATTGAGAAATGTGACAAGGAACTAGCTGAGGCACAGGATATCTTGGCTGTTCTGCCACCTTTTGGACGCACCACCACCCAAGTAGAGATATCTATCCAAAAGGTCAAGATCAAAGCTGTCCTGAACACTGGTTTTCCTGTCAACATTGTTTCTTCTAAACTGATGAAGAAGCTTAAGCTGGCCCCTGATCTCAACTAACATCAATCCTATGGCACCACTGGTCTCTCCATGACTTGCGCCATTGGTGCGTACTCTGCCTTACCAATGCAATTTGGTAAACTCCTGTTGGCTGCGCCAGCTTTTGTTCTAGAAAATGAGAGCTATGACCTTTTGGTTGGTACCCAGTTACTTCGGGAATATAATGGGATCATAAACCTAAAGGATGGTTATCTTTCTATCCTAGGGTACAAGTCCCCCTGATCTTTGAGGAGCCAATCAAAGTTCCTGGTAAACGTTTGAAGACATGTACTCTGGAGTACCCCACTGGGGTTTTCACCCTAAAATACCAAACCCATTCCACCAACATGAAGTGTCTTCCCATGGCTTGTCCTGCAACTGAGGGAATCCCTCTCATGACCACGTCTGCTATCACCATTCCCCCAGGCTCTCAGGCAATCATAGATTCCCAGATCTCATATGAACTACCTGAACAGACTTTCTTAGAGCTGTACTCCCCTCCTTTGCTGGGACGTAACAAGCCTTACCTTTGTCCTGGAATTCTGGATGTTTCCCACAAGGATCCCGTTCAATTACTAGTTGCCAACCTTACTGCGCTTACTATGACTGTATCCAGAGGACAGGTTGTTGGTTACAGAAAGTTGTTAAATGCTCCTGACGTCTTGTCTCTTCACCCTTTTGGAACATTTCAAGACTTTAACCTACCCAAAGACGAGCCTCAAGACCTATCTCTGTTCACTGCCCAAGACTTCCCTCAGTTGTCCCTGATTCAACAGAAAGAGGTGCTTGATTTACTAGACCAGTTCTCAGACATCTTTGCTAAAGATAGTACTGATTATGGGCTATCCAAAGGTGTGATTCCTCAGATTGACACAGGAGATGCTCCCCCCTTTTGTGCCAAGCCTTACCGCCACAGCCAAGTGGAAGATGTGCAGGTTTCTAAGGAACTCAAACAACTGCTGGATGCTGGACTGCTAGCTCCCTCTCAAAGTCCCTGGGTTTCCCTCTGCTCATCTTAAAGAAAAAGGATAGAGGTCACCTGATTGTGATGGACTATTGAAGGTTGAATTCTCTAACCAAGAAAGATTCCTATCCCTTACTGCACATTGATGACGCTCTTTGACGCCTTGGAGGTTCTAAGTTTTTCTCTGTCATTGACTTGGCGTCTGGCTACTGGCAAGTTGACCTCTCTCCTGAAGACCATTAGAAGGCTGCACTCATCACATCAGAAGAATTGTTTGAACCTACCCACATGCTGAAAGGGCTCTGTAATGCCCCAGCAACTTTCCAGAGGGCCATGGATTCCATCCTGTGTGATTTGAAGTTGTCGTGTGTCTTAGTCTATCTAGATGATATAACAGTCTTCAGCGCAACTTTCATAGATCACCTAGCCCATCTTAAAGAGGTGTTCATAAAGATCCAAGAAGCTGGCCTCAAGTTAAAGCCCTCTAAGTGTGCTTTCTTCAAAGAGCGTCTTGAATTCCTGGGCCATGAAGTAACCCATCCGGGAATTTGTCCAATGACCAAGAAGGTTGAAGCCATCAACAAAATGCTTTTGCCCACCAAACTCCGAGAAGTACAAGTCTTTCTGGGCATGATGGATTACTATAGAAATTCATTCCTGATTTTGCTGATACTAGCAAGCCCCTGGTCCAACTATTGCGTAATGTCCCTTTCAAATGGACTGCCAGCCAACAGCAAGCCTTCAAGACTCTAAAGCAGAAACTCAAAGAAGCACCCATTTTAGTATACCCCAATTACAATAAGAAATTCATCTTGTACACTGATGCTAGTGACCTTGCTATTGGGGCTATCTTGGCTCAGCTCAACAATGATGGTGTGGACCACCCTGTAGCCTATACTTCCTGTGTGCTGAATAAGCATGAAAAGAATTATAGTGTTACAGAGAAGGAGTGCCTTGCATTGCTGCATGTAGTCAAACAATTCTGCCACTACGTGTATGGTACCCATTTCACTGTTGTCACTGACCACGCTTTGCTCAAATGGTTACAACAACTTAAGGAGCCTGAAGGACGCTTAGCCAGATGGGCTCTCCGCCTGCAAGGTTATGACTTCACTGTGCTCCATTGCCCCAGGATTCAACATCAGAACACTGATGGGTTGTCTCAAATGCCCATCCTTGCCCTACATCCTGCTGAGGCAGACCGCCTGTACAAGCTAATTGGCTACCATTCTTCCTGGGAAAGTGAGACAGAAGAGGTTTGACTTGCCCTGTCCAAATTGTCTGAGGACACCCTCATACACAACAACCAACTCTTCAAGAAGATGCAGGGTCAATACCTGCCATACATGCACCCCAGTCTTTGCCTCTCCTTAGTGTTGCAAGCTCATAAAGAAACTAGCCATGGAGGCATTGCCAAGACCTTTGAATGGCTTCAGAAGAATTACTTCTGGGAGAATCTTTGCCTGTTGATCCCAGATGTCATAGCTAGTTGCCATGACTGCCAACTTCAGAGGCCCTGAGCTGCTTCTCACAAGTTCAAATTGGTCCCCCCTCAACATGCCTTTCACACTCTCAGCATTGGTGCTGTAGGTCCTCTCTCCCGCTCACACTCTGGATGCCGCTTTATCCTGATTGCTGTTGACCACTTCAGCAAGTGGGTAGAAGCTTGCCCTACTAAAGACATCACTGCTAAGACTACCGCTGCCTTCCTGCTACAGGATGTTTTCTGCTGCCATGGCTGTCCTCAAGTGCTGTTATCAGACAATGGGACCAAATTTAATGCCAAACTCATAACCTCTGTTGTTGAAGCTCTAGGAACTCACCAGTCTTTCTCTGCCCCCTATAATCCTTCCACTAATGGGGCAGTTGAGCGTGCCAACTCAACACTGGTTTCTATCATGAGGAAGCTCACCTACTCTGACGCTGCCAATTGGGATCTATACTTACCTGCTGCACTCTTTGCCTATTGTCTGAGCAAGCATTGGGTCACAGGGTACTCCCCCTTTGCCATGTTGTATGGGCGTGAAGCCACTACTCTGTTGCTCTTGGGGGTTCCCCTACTCTCCTCTGATAAGGCCATGAACCCTGACAACCACATCAAAGACTTAGTCTACTGCATCATTGATATACAAGCCACTGCCTACACTTCCGCATATAAGACTAAGATGCTCAAGCTCTATCCTGACAACGCAGGGCACTCCCTCTTGCCTGAGTTTGCTGTTGGTGACCATGTCCTATACTATCAACACCGTGTGGGTGGGCGCGCACACAAACTAGACTTCCTGTGGATTGGTCTATTAGAGGTGACTTTCAAACAAGGGTCTGAGTACACAGTAAAGCTCCTCTCCAGTGGTTGCCCTTTTTCCCGCGTACACGCCAGATTCCTCCGCAAGTATCACCCCCCAAAGGCCAATCTAGAGGGGGGTAATGTCGTGAATAACAGCATTCACCATGTTTTAATTTCGCCTTTGGTGGGCCATTTTTAAGACAAATCCCTTGCTTTTTCTTTTGACTCTTGAAATGAACTGGCTTCTGCTTCAGGAAATATGATTGTTTGGTTTCCTGAATATGCGCAACTCACTTGTCCCACTCATGCTTGTGGCAAGTGATCCTACCATCCTGGTAGTGTTTTGTGGTATTCTCAGCCAATATATATTTCATTTTCCTATTTACCAATAAAATTAAGTTCTATTCACATTTTTGTCTTTGTGTCTTCTGTACTTCTTTGCCTCTCTCTAGCCACGCCTAGTAGAGATTATTCATTCCAGGGCCGCAAGGTAACCACAATTGCCTTCCCTGTCATCTAACTGAGACTTAGTACAAATCCAATCCTAAGGTTAGGATTTCTTGTTGTGTGTCTGTGCTGCTCCTCAGAACACGACAACAGTGTTGTTGTAAGCAAACTGGGCCAATGGGAGATTGTCAGACTAGGAGCCTATGGAGGCGTTTGTGTTGCAGCACAGATGCTGCTCCTTGGTTTGGTTAACTCTTTCTGTTTGCCCATCTGACTGGGGATGAAAGGAGGTGGACCTTCATGGCTTAATGTTCAGAATGCCCAGTAGAGACTCCCAGAGCATGGATGTGAACTGGGGACAACAAAAGCTGATGATTTCCTGAGGTAAACCAAAGTTGGTGAAGTTGTGTTTCACAAACAAGTTTGCCATCCCCACTGAGTCCAGGGTGGTTAGGCATGGGATGAAGACTGAATATTTGGTGGAGCAATCAACTACCAGCATGATGGAGTCAAAACCTCCTAAAAAGGGGAGGACCACTACAAAGTCAACTGAGATGGACAACCACAGGCCCTAGGACTGCTGTAGGGGGTGGAGAAGACCATTGTTCCCTGAAAAATCCGGTTTGGAGCAAGCACAAGTAACACACTTCTAAATCCAGGGACCCACTGCCTTAGTTATTCCAACCCAGCTGTAAGTACACCTGATGAGCTCAAGCAGCTTCTTGGTGCCAGGGTGATCAAACAGAGGGGGATCATGATGCTCTTTCATGACACACGGCCGCAATTTCTTTGGAACCCATACTTTGTTTTGGTAAATTATCCTATCCTTAAGAGTATAGGGACCATTAGAAGCATAGTTGGATGACAGGTTTGCGCAGATAGCCTGGCCGTCTGGAGAGGAGTGCTGGTCCACCAGAACGTTGTGCAGGAGCATACTGGGGAGGGCCAATGGGGGGGTCTAACTCAGGAGAGGTGGCAGGGGCAAGGACCAGAAGCTGTGGGGAGACAGCTGGAGGCATGGGTGGGGTTTGAGGAAAAGGAGAGGCAGAGTCTGGGAGGATCAAGGATTCCGGGATGACAGTAACCTGAGGGTCCTCATTGCTCCTCACTGGTTACATTGCGGGGTTGCAACTTAGCAGGTCAGGGAGGATGTTGAGTTCTCCTTTCACAAACTTGTACTTGAATTTGTAACCTGAGAGAGTCTGCATGACACGTGCCTGGCGAGGGAGTAGCTTCTGAGGCTTGCAGAAATAACAGAGGGCTTTGTGATCTGAGCAAACCACAAACTTGTGTTGAGCGCCCTGCAGGTGATGGCGCTAATGAGTGATGGCATCCACCACAGCTTGCAGCTCCTTGTCAAACATCGCCCAGGAGCACTTGTTGGGGGCAAAATTCCTGGAGAAGTAAGCAACCGGGAGCTCCTGACTGTTGTGTACTTGAAGAAGAACCGCCCCAGCAGCCACGTTAGAGGCATCACAAGCCACAATGAACTGCTTACTTGTTTTGGCATGGCGTAGCACTGGGGTAGAGACAAAAACCTGCTTAATAGCTTCAAAGGCCTCCTGACATGCTGGAGTCCACACAAAGGAGGCGTTCTTGTCAGCCAGAGGGTGCAGGGGGGCAGCCAGCTCAGAGATGGCTGGGGAGAACTTTTTGAGGAAGATCACTGTGCCCAGAAAGCAGCACAACTCCTTCTGGTTCCTTGGGGTAGCCCATTCCTGAAGGGCCTTGGCCTTGTCAGGAGAGACTGTGTGGCTGCTCTTCAGGACCAGGTTGTCCAGAAAGGTGAACTTGGACTTGAAAAACTCACACTTACTGGGCTTAATGAATAACCGCGCCTTGTGGATGGCTGCTACCACAGCCACCAGGTCCTTAGCGTGCTGCTCAGGAGTGGGGGAGTGGATTAGGATGTCATCAATGTATGCCACAGCACAGGAAAAGCGGAGATCTCCCAAGGCATCCTCAATGACTTGCTGGAAGATTGCGGGAGCATTCTTTAAGCCAAAAGGCATAACCTTGAATTGGAAGCAGCCACACCAAGTTTTGATGGCTGTGAGCCATTTGTCCCCCTCCGCCACCTGAACCTGGTTAAAAGCATTAACAAGATCTAGCTTTGAAAAGACACAAGACTTGGAAATGGACTGAGCAATAGAGGCTTCCAAGGGGAGGGGGTAGTAGTCCGGAACAGTGACATTGTTGAGAAGAATATAATCAACACACAGCTGAAGGGATCCATCCAATTTCTTGGCAAAAACCACCAGGAAGCTCACTGAGGAAGCCTTCTTGACTATCCACCCTTTCTTCAGAATGTCATCCAACCACGCACCCAACGCCTTGTCCTCCAGTTCACTAAGAGGGTACATTAGGGCGTCAATCTTACCAAGGTCAACTGTTGTCTTAAAGGTCAAATTTTGGCAAGAGTGTGGAAGAAGATCACAGGAAAGGGTAGCATCAAAGGCGTCCTTGAAAGGAGCAAGGATGGTCAGAAGGGCTTGGGAGGGGAGACTGGGGTTGCCGCAAGAGATAAGCATGACTCAGGCGGTTTCCACCCCAAGGGAAGGAACCTGGACACCCGTCCAACGAGAAGTGAAGTTTGTTGGTGAGACAGTCAATCTGCACCAAGTGGCGCTGCCACCACCCCACACCCACAATTACAGGATACATGAGGTCCTCCACAGCAGAGAATTTACTCACAAACATGTGAGAGCCTGTAAAGTAACTAAGTGGGTTAGTGAGGGGGTAACTGAGAACTAGTACCTGGCTAGCAGTGATCAGGCTCTGGGGAGGGAGCAAGGACAAACCCAAGGACTGGGCCAGTGCCAGGTCCATAAAGTTGCCCACAGCACCTGTATCTACCAAAACCGTAGCCTTAGCTTGGCAGGATTTGGTATAAAAGGTTGCAGTAAAAAGGAAATAGGAAAGATCTTCTTTATTCTGCAGAGTCAGATTGGATGCAGCAGGGTCACAAGAAGAAACCTCAGGGATGGCAGCTGAAGCTGCAAAGACAGGGAGGGATCCTGTGGAAGTAGGCCAGTTGGGGGCCTGGCGGGGGCGGCACATCACATTGATGGCAGGCGTCTTGGGAGACTTGGCTGCGGGGGGCTTGGCCTGGGCGGGCTTAGAAACTGGGAGGTGGGCCAGTACACCAGAATTGGGCTGGCTTAGCGCCAAGCTTGCGGGCCAACACAAATGCCTTCTCAAGGGAGGTAGGAGCCGGATCCCACACACTCTTGTCAGCTGAAGCAGCGTCTAAGGAGTTGCGGAACATGGCCACTGCCATCTTGGTAGGGAGATCCAGGGAGGCGGCTTTCACTGCAAAGCACTCAACATGGGAGGCAAGATCAGGGGTGAGGCCCTTGAAACAAAGAGTCTCAAATACAACTGAGGCCTTGGAACCCGGGACAGCCACTGCTGAGGAGACCAGTGTAAGAAGGGAGGAGATATCCCCAAGTTCCTAGCTTTGACAGAGGAGAGTGCGCACCCAGAGGCAGGCGTCTCCATCAAGTGCATCCAAGAGAGCCACTGATCTCTGCGCGTTGGAGATGAGAGTGTCTGCAGAGGCTGAGTCCACAGAGAGGTGGAGCTGAAGCTCCCAAAGAGCATTGAGAACCTTCTCACAGATGGCTACGGAGGGGGGGTGCAGGGTGACACCAGGGTAATATTCACCGCTGATGCAGCCAAGGAAGCTGTGGAGGGGGAAGCTGACTTCTCAGTGAGACACAACTTGAAGGAGAACAGAAGTGACCACACAGCCCACACCAAGAGGAATATAGCCAGGAGGGATCCCAAGCTGGCTCGGATGAGGGCAAGAAGTAAGCTCCACACCCAGTAGCAAAAGGCTTCAAAGGAAGAAGAAATGAGCTCGTCTATTATGTGAGAGAGGGGGGCTAAACTAACTAAGTTCAGCTCCCATCCTGGTGAAACAAACCGCCAGGATGCCGTCCAGTGAAGAACTGGGACAGCCGCTCAGAGGAGGAACCACAGGGAGGACACCAGGGACAACTGGGGGAAGTAGGCGTTCAAGCCCATCAATATCAGGCCGGTGAGCAACCAAGGGGTGCAAGTGGGAGCGGGAGAGGACACCTTGGAGGATTCAAGGGGTACTGAATGGCTCTGGACCATGCTGGGGAGGGGAGGCATGGGAGGCACAGCTTCTTCAGAAAAAGGTGAAGTATGATCCACAGTGTCCAAGTCCAAGTCATCACACGTTAGGCTCTTGACCACAGCCTCTCCAGAAAAGAGAAGGCTGCTAGGGAGGTCCCAGAGACTAGAAGGGTCTCTACCTACAAGCCAGGCAGACAAATAGATTTTCCCCCACAAATCAGGGGACCTGGAACACAGGAGCAGCAAGAATGGAGCCAGCAAAACCATCACAAATTTAAGAGCTGGGAGTATCATAGGAATATTCTCCACAAAATTTGGAGCAGGTTGGTATGATTTTTTGACAAAAAAACAGTGGGAAAAGGGCAGGCAGGGTAGTCTTAGCAGAATATAGCAAAAGAGCAGCAGAACGGGTTTAAACAGCTTTACTATGGTCTTGGGAGCCTTGATTGTAACAGCAATCAAGAGCGGGCTTGAAAGCAACAATTTTAAGACTAAATTCAAAATAATAATAGAGATTATAAAGAAAATAAATTGAAAATTTGAAGTTTGAACTCTGTTTTTGAAAGCAAATGCAGAGAAGACAACAACTAGGTAAACTAACACCAGTATAAAAGACCAGAAGAGAAGCCAGGTTTGAAACCAACTGGCAAAAAGTAAGCTTTGAACAGTGACTAACACTTTAATTCTTAGGCTGCTAGAACACAAAACTGGGTCTCAAACAGCAATAACAATTAAAATAAGTTGCAAAGGACTCCAAACTTTTAATATATTGTAAAATAGACAAGCAGGGGACTGGAAGTCCCCTTGCTTGCTAAAAGGGAATATATTGCAATGAAAGTGATCACCTGACAATTGAATCTGGACCTGATTGGCTAGAGACAAAACTTTGCTGGAATGGCTCAGGGGGACTGGAGGGTTTTACTCTAATTTCCGGGACCTGATCTGATTGGCTGGAAAAGATGCCAGGCATTTGGGAGTCAACTGAGTTGTCAAGCGTTCATGTGGCAACATTTGATTGGGGAGCTCTGATGGTTTTTAAAAATGGACAACACCAGGCTAGTAGGTAGTCTAAATTGACCAACGTTTCTTCCCAGGGGGGAGCAACCAAGGGCAAGGAATCCGCAAGGTAGGCTAGCACAAACCTCTCATCAACTGTGTCTGCTAAATCCCCTAAAGAATGGAGGGGTTTGGCTGAAATTTTTGGGCCTTTCTTGGTACGGCAGGGGAAGATTTTAAAATCCAACGCCAGGGGTGGCAGTGAATTTACAGTTGCTGTGCAAGTGCATTTTAAGTTTTGAAGTAGATTAAGGATTTATGGTCAGTTTGTACTCAGACGTTTAAATGCCCTTCTAGATAACATCTCCATTTCTTGAATGTGTGATATATTGCTAGAAATTCCTTATTGTGTATTGAGTACCTCTGCTCAGTGTTGATTAGTTTTCTACTTTCATAAAATACTGGCAGGAAGTCTTGCTGCCCTGGCTGGCAGATGTGTAGGGCTGCACCAATGGCAGTGTCACTGGCATCTGACTCAAGCTTGTTGCAAATTTTGTTATTAGAGTATTGCAAGATTGGTGCTTCAATCAAAGTTTGCTTTAATATTTGGAAATTTTTGTTGCATTCTGGTATCCAGATGAATTTCTTTTTGGCATTATCCTTGGTTAAGTCATTGATTGGTGCAGTGAGCTTTCTGTAGTCTTTGATATATTTCCTTAGGTAAGCTACCATTATGAGAAAGCATCTAACTTGTTTAACAGAGGTGGGGCTTTGCATGTTATTTATGGCTTTTATTTTGTCTGGATCTGCTTTGATGCCACTGTCAGAGACAATATGGCCAAAGAACAGGAGTTTCTTTTCCATAAATTGGCACTTACTAGGATTGGCGTAAAGTTTGTGCTTTATGAGTCAATTGAGCGTCTTGCAGACATGAGTGAGGTGTTCCTCTTTTTTGTTTTTGAGAATATAATAATATTGTCAAGGTAGCATAATTTATTTAAGAGGCCTTTTAGCGCTTGGTTCATAATAGTGACAAATGATGCAGGAGTGTTGGTCATCCCAAAGTTCATTACCCCACATACAAAAGATCCAAATTGTGTACAGAACACAGATTTTGGTATGTCTTTTTCTTTTACTTTAACTTGGTTGTAACCTGAGGTGAGGTCAATTTTGGAGAAAAATTTGGCTTCAGAGAGTCTTGTAAACAGATCCTCTATAATTGGAAGGGGATACTTATTCTTTACTGTGCTTGAATTGAAAGCTCTGTAGTCAGTTACTAGGCAAAGATTGCCTTCCTTTTTCTTTACAAAGAACACTGCTGCCCCCACAGGGATTCCAATGGGCAAATGAATCCTTTAGCTAGGTTGTCCTCAATATGGGTTTTGAGGGCTTGGGTCTCTATGGGAGAGAGTCTGTAGAGGGGTGCAGGTTTAGGAATGGCTTTACATAGATCAATGCCATGTTTGACCTCTTGTTTGGTTGATAACTCAGTGAGTTCTTCCTTGAATACATGGGCATATTTTTTAGGAGTGGCACCAGTTCTGGGCATTGGATTTTGGTTGTTTGTATATTATTGAATTTGGTGTACCTCATTATTTGAAGGGTACTGTCTTTGGTTAGACATTCTAAGTTGTCTTGGTTTATGACCTGGACAAATACTGTGTCTCTTATAATGAGGTTGTTGGTGTCAAAACATCAGGATCAACCCAAGGGCAAGGTTCCAAGTAAGCAGGTTTGTGACCTGCAATCCAATTATCCAGTCACTCAAAGCCAGAATAGGAATTCAACTCAAATCTCCAAATCCAACAGCATGAACAAATGATGATCTCTTACAGTAGATACCTTGTTTTAGCACTTGAATCATTACCAGGATCAAGACACCCCCTTCACCATCCTAACATGTGATTAACACTATCATATTCCTGTTATCCACAATTCACAATGCTATGTAATACCTATCTCTTAATAAAGAATATTATATAGTTTCTAAATACTTTTTCTCTTGTAACTGTGCTAAAAATAGCACAGTTATGACATTGGTAGCAGAAGGTAGGGTTTCTATCCTACTTTTATTCTCAAAAATTCCTCTTGTTGCTTGTACTTGCCATGGCCAACAAACCCTTGATAGAATCATGTCTGGCCTCCCAGCAGACTAGACACTGTACACACCTGGTGCCAGGATACCTGATGAGTTTGTCCTCTACCAGAACATGGTGATACCACTTCCTGCGTTCAATGCTCTGTCTGCCCAAGGGTTCTTCTAGGCTCCCTTTGCCATGCCTTGTGCAACTGATGAAAATACCATGCATACCTATGTAGCCCAAAGACTTCAAAGCACTGCCCTGGAATCCTTTTCCTGGGCCAACAACAACAATACTGCTGCACGGATCCAGTATTTTCAAAGCAAACTGGCCCAAATGGAATTCCCACAGCAATTTTAGATTACAGAGATCTCCATCTGACTGACTCACAACACTGGCACCTGGTGCAAAAATTGACACAAGGAATACACTGAAAAAGATTGGGACACCTTTAAACAAGACTTCTTGGCAATATTTGTGCTCAAGGACACCGCACTCATGATCATACACCAAGTAAAGAATCTAACCCAGACAGGCACTGTGAAGGAACTCACCTGCACCTACAAGGAACTACAACTACGCACACCCTCTGACATGGCTTTAAAACCCCAACCACACACCTCATGTACTACAACACACTCAAGTTGCATTTAATGAGATACATGAACCTGGATCAGGTGATCAACCTACAGAGTCTGTATTACAAAGCGGAGAAAACAGAAAAAATGTCCAACACTCTGTGACGGATCCAGGTCCAACCAGTCAAACTTGCTGTTATCTTGCCATTGACTCTTATTCCATTACCTTCTTGTGACAAAGCTTCAAGGAGCTTTGCCTCCAGGGAGGAAATTTTGTGAGACAACACTTTATTGTCATCTTGCCAACAAGCCATAGTTTCAACACTCTTCTCCTCTCTACTTCTTAACACCTCAATTTCACAATTGGCTCTGTCCTTCACCTGTTGTAAAATTTCATCAAACCTAACAGCAAGTTCCAGAAGTCTCATGCATAAACTTAATTTTCTTGTGCAGGAGGTTCCCTCTTTAGCAAAATAGTTGGAATATAGTTCTTCAAAAGCCGCTTTCACTTCTACCAAAGATTCATCAGGTGCTATCTTAGAGACCTCCAGACTTGCCCAAGCCTCCTTGAGTGAACTGGTAGGGACTTCCTTCCTAGTAGTAGAAGTTTTTACACAAAGCACCCCAAATTTTTCTCTTTCAAATGATAGTAAAGAAGACATGATAATTAAAAAGTAGTTGAGGAGAAAGCATTGAAATCAACAATATGTTTCTTTTTTTATTTAAAATTTAGCTGCTTTTGCTTATATGCCATTCAGGGCATATTTGGCTGAAAACCTCTCAGGTTCTTGAATCAACCTATGATTGATATAACATTGTCTATGACATTTGAGTCATCCAAACCTAGATCTTTACCTAAAAGATCACCATTAATTCTCAACCTATGAGAATTAACCTAAAATGAGAAGGAGTCACCTGGCGCCATTTATCTCAATGTATCAATTTGGCATGAAGCTTCCTCAGCTCCTGGCGCCAAAACCCTTTGAATTAAACATCCCAAAACTCAGCTATTGATGTTCCAACTGGGAATCAGCTGATCAAACCTGAATTCCTAGACATCCTTGCCTTTATTTAGTTAATGTTACATTTAATGGTGTTCTTGCATTTCAAAAACCTGTTAAAATGCTTTGACACTCAAACAAGACACCACCACAGTGTTTTTAAGCCCAAATTTGGGGGTTTACCTATGGTTAATCTTAACCCAACTTCTTGACACTGTCAAGGCAATTAACTAATATAATTAAGTCCTCATTTATTATATTGCAGTGTATCTAAAATTAACCTTCCCAGTCAATTAAATTGTTTTTGAGATGCCTAGTCTCCAAGATTGATTTGGCCAATCTTGCCATTTGTTCTTTTATTGAATATAGATACTAAGTTTTCAGGAATCTTTATCCAAAGAATTCCAGTCAAAACTATCTATATAAAACAAACAGCAAAAAAAGAGCAACTTTATATCTTGGAGTATTTATTTGTTTAAATACTTAACAGTGACTGTTGCACAGTTACACGCTCTCCACAAGGCACAAACCAGAAAACAAGAGCAAACCAAAGACAATCACCCAACCAGGCGCTCCAGTTGAACACCCCCTGGAAATACCGGCAGCATCACAAACCATAAACCCGCAGGTTCAAATGGACATGGAAACAGGAACAATGGCCAGTCAAACTGTACCCATTTCTGTATCACCACCACTCAAGGCAACTAAGACAAGGGAAAAGCCTGGGGAGAGCATTAAACAAGCCAAGCTCTCCCTGCACAACTTCTGACTTGCCCAATGATGAATACCAACCTGAAGACATGGACCAATGCCCAATGATCCAAGTGCCCTTGGAGGACCTGGTACTGTACACCATTTCCATACATCCCAATAAACTGATGTCCTATCCTTTCCGCTTTTGCAGTTACACAGGCTCAGCAATTCTGGACTCAGGCGCAGAACAAACCCTAGTCAATAGCAGCTTTGTAGACAAGCTCAAGCTGACCACTAATCTTTTGCGGATTAAAAATTTGGTCTTAGCCAATGAATATCACATCACTGTGACAAAAGAAATTACCCCTTTCTCTATTATTCTAGAGAAACTGCAATCCACCATCCAGGGACCTGACATTGACTTTCCCAAATTTAATATTGTACTGGGGCTGGATTGGCTATGAAGGAATAATCCTCACATAGACTGGGCAACCTTGGTATTGAGCATCAAATGCAAAGGGGTCAATCACCAGATATACCCTGACTCAGTGGACCAACTTCTATGCAACTACATCTTTGTGCGCATTGCAGAGACCCTGGACAAAAGAGAGAACCTCAAGGCAATTGACTGGGACTCCTGCCAGTATAAGATCATACATTTCAAAGATTACCAGGATACCACTACGCCTCAGGATTGCAAAATTGTAGCCCACCATCCAGAAATCTTTAAGGAGGCTTTACCCAGGTTGCCTCCAGAAAAGCATATCCAACACTCCATCCAACTCAAGGGAGCTATACCCTAGGCGCAGCCCATCTATTGCCTGACCCCAAACAAAGACAACACCTACGTGCCTACCTCAAAGAGGCCTTGGAGAAAGTACTTATCTGTTCCTCACAATCTCCCTTTGGGGCCGCCGTATTCTTTGTGGCCAAGAAGGATGGCACCCTGCGCCTAGTCACAGATTACCGAGCCCTAAATGAAGTTACCATCAAGAATTGTTACCCACTGCTGCTCATTAACAACCTCTTCAATGCCCTGGGCGGCGCCGTAGCCTTCTCCAAGATTGAACTAACTGCAGCTATAATCAAATCTGTATCAAATAGGAAGATATCCCCAAGACAGCCTTCTCACCAAGTACGGCTCATACAAGTGTGTGGTGCTCAATTTTGATATAAAAAACGCCCTGTCAACCTTTGTGACCTTCATGAAAAAGGTGTTTGCTCCTCACATAGACAAGTACGCCTTAGTCTACCTGTACAACATTATTGTCTATAGCCCCTTGGTAAAGCAGCATTTTCAGGACCTGGAGACAGTCTTTGCTATCCTGGCACAACACAAGCTTCTAGCCAAACCCTCCAAATGCCAGTTTTTCCACAAGCAACTACCTTTCCTAGGACACATAGTCTCAAAAGATGGCATCAAGCCCAACAGTCAGAAGATACAGGCCATCTGCAAAATGCCACCATCCAAGAAAAGTCAGAACTCCACACATTCCTGGGAATAGTGGCCTACGTACACCGTTTCATACCTGACTGCAGCGTCCTGACTGCACCCCTGTCCGCCATAACTGGCGCCAAATACAAGTTTATTTGGACCCCCAATGCAACCTCTGTTTTAGATGCCTCATGGAAAAATTCACAACAGCACCTATCCTGCAATACCCCAAATGCAATGGGGAGTACCAAATAGAAACAGAAACCTCAGACACATCCATTGGGGGCATTCTATAAATCAAAAACAATGATGGTGACTTCCTGCCTGTAGCCTACAAATCACAAAAACTGACAGGCGGCAAGTGTTGATACCTTATACACAATAAGGAGTTGTTGGCCATTGTACACTGTCTGGTCAAATGGCGTTGCTATCTAGAACAACAGGAAGAATTCACGGTGTTGACCAACCACAAGTTGCTCATATACTTCAAAACCTAAGCAAACCTATCCCGCTGTCAGGCCTGCTGGATAAAACTCTTGGAGAGATTTAATATGCTCATACAATACAAGCCTGGTCCAGAGCTTGCCATGGCAGACACACTCTCACGCCTGTACGTCTGAGCCACAAGAGGAGAAAATGGGCTTGACCCAGACTTCCCCCTTGGTACTTTGGACAAAGGACAAAGGTTTCCCCCTGGCACTACAGACATAACCAAGGAAACAGTCATTATGAGCGAGCACTTATTCACAGACATGTATGGAACCTTACATCAAAAAATTTCTGACAGAACTACCATCCCTTATGTTCCCACATATCAGTAAGTTGACACCATCCTATGTTACTATAGAGACCTAGGGCACACAAAAAGTCACAACCTCTACAAATTCCTTAAACACAAAGCATGATGGCCAACCCTGTACCAAGACTTTCAGGAAGTCTTGGACAAATGCAAAGTATGTGAAAAATTTGCAAGAAGCAAAAACCCACCTAAGTTGGTACTACCTATTTTCACGCAACTGCCCTTCAAAGTGTGGGCCCTAAACATTGTGGGACTCATGCCAGGAAAGCATAATGAGAAGAAGTACATCATTACCGCAATAGACTTTGCCACACAATGGCCACTGGCAAAAGCAGTAAAAACACATACAGGCAATGACATGTGACAGTTCATAGGGAAAGAAATCATCAGCAAGTTTGGAAAGCCAGAACTCCTGATAACCAATGGAGGCAAAGAATTTGCGTCTGAAGATACCAATGTATACCTCACCAAGAATGGGGTCAAGCACACAGTGACAACACCTTATCATCCTCAGGCCAATGGACGTGTGGAATAGCTAAATGGCAGCCTTGTGCAAGCCTTGGCCAAGCTCACTGCCGGGAGACCTGAGGACTGGTATATGCAGCTACCAACTGCACTACTTGTATTCCAGACTTGTGTGAACAGATCCATCAGGAAAAGCTCTTTTGAGTTGGTATATGGCATACAGCTCAATATCATACAAGCATTTTCAGGACCCAAGCTGGAAATTCCAAGCAAGGTTCCCCCTGCTCAGATCCCCAGGGCATAGAGGCCAATAGCAATCAAAAAGAAAAAGAAAAAAAGCATCTACAAAAGAAATTTGTCCCCATCCAAAACAGACGCAAGCTTGGCAACAAGATTTGGGTTATGAACATTGACAAAAGTAAGCTACAACCTGAGAAAGTAGACTTGGCAATCATCTTAAAGGTAAACAAAAACAACAATTACCTTGTGCAAGGACTTGGAAAGCGTAAACAAGACAAGGTCCTCCACCATTATTTCCTGAGAACCTGCAAGGCAAGACAGAAACAGTATGAGACTGTCCTACTGCCATGAAACAACAGTTAGTCCAGTATGACGCCTGGGCTCCTGACAACCTCCCTGACAAGCTGTCCTCAGAGGAGGCCAACCTTCAGTTGAGGTGTGTGTGTCAAAAAAACAGGCTTGACCCACCAGCAAGGTTCCAAGTAAGCAGGTTTGTGACCTCCAATCCAATTATCCAGTCAATCAAAGCCAGAATAGGAAGTCAACTTAAATTTCCAAATCCAACACCATGAAAAAATGATGATATCTTATATTGGATACCTTGTTTTGGCGCTTGAATCATTATTAGGATCAAGCCATTCCCTTCACCATCCCACTGTGTAATCAACGCAATCATGTTCCTGTTACCCATGACTCATACTAACTATATAATAATTATCTCTCAATAAAGAATATTATCTAGTTTCTAAATATTTTTCCCCTTGTAACTCTTCTAAAACAGCACAGTTACAACACAAGTTGTCTTTCAGAGAAGTAATACACTTCACATGGGTGGCAAGCTCAGCTTGGAGCAAGGCTATCACCTCCTTGTTCTTTCTGGCTTGGGTCTGGCTATCAGATCTATCATGAGATTTTCAAAGTTTGAGACAATCCTGGAGCTCTGACACAGTGTGATAGACATCAAACAGAAAGGCAAGATCAGAGCTTTGTTGGACCAGTTCTGCTTGCATCTTCTTGTAGTAATCAAAGAGCTCAAGGATGTCATAACCAAGAAGATAGCTGGAGGGGGAGTTGTCCATAGCAGCAGGTGTAGGGTTAAATTAGGGAATAGTGGCAAGGCAACAGCTCAAAATTTCACCTCATGAGTCATTCTTCAAACCACAGAGCCAGTCTCAAGCATGTAGTTTGTAACCACACAATCCAATTGGCATCTACACCCTGATGGGTGAGGTTCTGTACCACATGTGTTGGAACTAGCTTGGCTATTCCCCTCTCAATGGCGTCAACCCAGTTCAACATGGTATTCTGGGTGCTGGTAACTTCAGCAAGGTACTGGTTAATGGTAGTAAAAGTGTTGTCAAGCTCAGAGTAAAGGATCTGGAGGAACACCTGTTGGTTGGATACCAGTATCCCCTGTTCATGCACTAGGCTTTGGATGCAATCCAGGTGCATTTGGTTGTGAAATACAGAAGGATGGATGAACTGTTGTAAATAGTCCTTGATATGTTTGATGGTGCAGAGATCACAACAGAGTTGGTCAGGGTTGACCTGGGAGAGGTTCTGGAAACAAACCAAGGAGTTTTTGGCAGAAAGTTGCTGAAGAGAAAGATGCTCAGAACAAGCATCATTGCCAGCAACACCAGAGTTCATGGAATGGATGGCACTACGGATGATGGCCTTGGAGGGGGAAGAGTTGGTGTTCATTTCCAAGGGGGAAGGGGCTTGCAAGAGCAGTGGTTGACCAAAAACAATTGCTTGGAGATGTTGGTGTTTTGGCATGAAACAACTGAGGTTGGGCAGGCCATAGGGAGCTCCTACTATTTTCCCAGCATGGGAATTGTCAGCTCTGAAGGCCAGTTCCTGGTTATAGGGAGAAGCAGTGGCAGAAAGCTCAGCCAGGGGCATTTCTCCCTCCTCATTGAAAGAACCGCGGGGGTGGGAGCTGTTGGTGTGGAAAAACATGAGCGCCAGTGTTGTATTTATAGCAGTATAGGATGCTATTTTCTACAAATAGTTAGTCAGAATCTTAGCTCTTAATACTATACCTGTATATGGTATAGTGACAGCCTTTGGTAGGACAGAAGAATATAAGGATATAATGACAAAAGTAGTATTTATTATGATAGTGCTGCAGTTATGTAGTAGGAGGAAGGGGGAAATTCTACCAGGGGAATGGTGGCACAGACTGAATGACTTTCTTAAAGGAGGAGAGTGGAGAGGTACAGTAGAAAGAGCCGTGTGAGAGAACAACCAGTGTTGTGTTTGACTCCTGGGGACAACATCCAGGAAGACACTGCGGGAAATCTTTATAACAAAAGATTTGATGTTTGAAGCTAGCCTTGGGTTAGCCTTCAGGGCAAAATCAAGGGCACATAAATTAATTTCCTGGAATACAATATGAGGAATTCCTTTTAGCAAAAAGGAAAAGAAAAGGCTTGAAGAATATTAAAGCCAACACAAATGTGGATAAACTTGTCTTTATTAGGAGATTTTATTCTACTTAATTAGTAGACAAGGGCCAATGATCACTCATTAGGTAGACAGAGTGGCAGAGGGGGTCACGTTTAAGTGAGGTTGTACCAGGATCAGACAAAGGCAGGTATGATATTCTGGAATGGGTAGAGATTGTATTAGACCCATTTATGGAAGGCAAGGAATTTCTGAAGTCAAAAGCCAAAACAACTAAATCTTTGCACATATCACTATTTGAAGGCCATATCAAAATAATATTAATGGCGCAATTTAAAACATCTCCCCCTCAAGATTGGACATAGGGAGTTGATATTTGCGGAGAAACTTGAAATGAACTCAGGCAAAAGAACAGTCAGATGACAGCAGCTTCACAGTATACTTAACGCCCTTCTTGAAAGTGACCTCACACGGGCCAACCCTGTCAGGGAATTCTTCCCTGACTACAGCAATACTCCCTTTATTAGGGACAATTTAATATTATCATTTTTGAGACTCTTAGACACCAACAAAGTATGTGACACTCAAGTAACTTGGTTAAACACTTCCAAGGACAGGGATCAAACCCAGAACCCTAAATTAATGTCAAATTTCAGTTTACACTCTCAAATTCAACTTAATTTACCTTTATATATTGATTTGATTTAATTGCCATCTGCTTTCAAATTAGGCGTTCCTTCCGCTGGTGTTAATGATTCATTAGTACACTTCACTTACCAATTGAAACATGATTGGTTGCTTTCTTCTTCCTTGCCGCTCTCAGATCCACTCCTTCTGTCATGGCCAGGTGTAGTATCATACCAAGGCGACATGGGAGGAGTCCACCCTTCAGGATATTGCAACGCCAAAGCCCAATACAGGAAGGGCAAGAAGCAAGACAAATACAGCATATCTGCCGCAAGTAGACAGTAGGAACCAAGGTGAGGTACTACAACCTCAGCAGGACTAAGGATGGTCAGAATGACCATCCCATATCTGCTGTGGTCATAATGGATAACCTTGGCAGAGGGTTGAGGGATTGGAGGAGTAGGAGGGATGTAGTTGCTGGTCCGTTCAGGGCTGGGCCCTGGCTGATAGTCCATGGTAATAGGTTCTACGGTTTCTACTAATAGAAGTGCTGGTGACTGAGCTGGTTAATAAGGGATTGTCCAAGGTGATAAAAGAATATGGGGAAGGAAGGCAAAGACTACTCTTTGGACCATATACTTTATTAAATGTTGTCTGCATCTGTCAGTATACCAGGAGTACTGTGGGGCTCCAGCAGGTGAGTGAGGAGTCAAAGCAGGTACTGGCATGGTCCACCAGATGATGGGACCTAACTTTACCAGATAGGAAAGGGCCTTCCCAGCCACAGCCCAAGGTCCAGCCGCTGGCAAGGAAGAGTCAATCAATCCTGTGAGCGCAAGGTAAAGCACTCACAGGAATTTACTACTCTGGCCAGAGGCATCAGAAGTGGGGGGGGTTGAGATGGTTGGTTTGGGTGTTGGGGGCGGTTCCATGAGAACCAGGTAGGGAGCAAGATTGTTGTACTTCCCGTTGAAGATCAAAGGGTAGATGGTGATTGCTTTGCCGTCTTGGACAATTAGGTAAGGTTACTTGGGAGCATTTGGGAGGGTGTACCACTGCAAGTCTTCCAATGTCCAGGGTTTGTGGTCAGGATTGGTGGGATACTCAGTGAAATGCACAGGGCCAAATGGAGCGTTGGGTGGGTGGTAGTAGTCAAAGGCTTCGGGATTATCAACTGGAGTCTGACTATCTATCCCAGTAGAAGGGTGCTGACGCTTGGGTGTATGCAGATGAAAGAGTATCAAAAATAGGCATGGAAACAAATTGATGAACCAAAGGTTCATAACAACTTTATTTGATAAGGATGACAATACAGAACTTTTTCAAGTGCTTCTGATTTATATACTTACTCACATTTAGGTGCCTCTGGGTATTCTTCTGATGCTATCTGGGTGGCAAGGCTTGGGATTTCAGGTTCTGCTGTTTGGTTGGCTGCTTCATGGTTATTTTTGGGGTTTTCATGAACAGTTTTTTGGCTTTTTGATGGTCCATCTTGGCTTGGCTGGTCATTGATTTTGGCAGGTTTAGCTTCTGGGGTTTTGGGGCTTTTAACAATTAGATCACCATTTTTGGACTGGCTTGACAGGCTCTATTGATCCCAAATAACTTGATTAAAAAAGGGATCCCCAATTAGGGACCCCAAATTATTTAATGGAGGATGGGCTTGGTTTGGTTTACTGGGCAGCTAAAAATAGCCTGCCCAGGCCCAGCCAGACCCATCAAGGCTTGGGAATAGCTTTTGAGGCTCAAAGTGGGCCCCTCAGCTGCCACCAGGGCAGGAATGGTTCCCACACCTGGATTTGCTTTGAAAAGCAAAAATCCAGGTGTGGGTGAATCTCCCCTTCCTGCTAGCCCCGCCTGGTGGCTAGGAGCAGGTTTGATTCCTGCCTGGGGCTTTGAAGCTGTTACTTTTGTAACAGCGTCTGTCTTGATTGTAGGGAAGTGGGTTTTATACCACTCATCTGGTCTTCCTTGGAAGCAACTACTGGCAGCTCCTTGGAGTGCTCTAGTAGCCCAAACTTTGGTCACAGGTACTTTGGGGATGAAGGTGGAATTCTTGAGAACAGGGGATATGGCCCCAAGAATCTTAGACTGGGTTGGTGGAGGGAAATTCTCTGAGCTTTGGCCATTAGATTGGTTGATTGACTCATGGCTGGGGGGAGTTCTGGGGTCTAGGTTTGGCTCATCTGGTTTCATCTTGAGATTGGTTGTATTGCTGGGAGCTAATTGGTGGCTAATTATATCTGGCTTAATCATTAGAGGCTGGGAATGCTTGGTAGTTTGGACTTGCTTCTGGGAAGAGAAATTATCATTTGCTGATGGATACTCCTGACTGATTGGCTTTTCTTATATTCCTGACCCAATGCAACATCTTGAAGCTGCAGGCATTGTGGGGGTTTTAATGGCTTGGGAATCTTATCTGGCAGGATTTATTTGATTGGAAGAGGAAACTAAAATATCTTCATGCAGATAATGCTTCATGACATCAGTGGGTGAAGTGGTATTAATTTTCAAACTGGAAGGTTGGATGGGGACAGGAGCCTTATTTTCAGGGGAACTGGTTGGAACTGAGACTGATTTACTTGCCAAGTTATTCAACAGATCTAGTTGATACTAGATCTGCTGAACAACCCAGCAAAAATCATTCATTGTTGGTTGGGAGCCACCCAGCTCATTTATGGTATAGGAGCTGATGATTCTGCTACCGTTGGGGGCCACTAGCCCCCTTGGGCCAGTTTGTGAACTGGCCCTGGTAATATCATTGGCTTTTATTAAAAAAAGCCAATTAAAAATGATATCTCTTTTGAGAGACGGGTTACACCCGCCCTGGTGGTTTGTGGGAGGTTTGAGTCCCCCATTGGGTTTTCACAATTGCCTGCGTTTTTGCTCTTCAGCAAAGGTTGCAGGTTTGACTCCCGGGCTTGAATTTTTATAATTTACGGCCCTTACACCTCCTATATGAAACTGAGGCTCTGTACTTGATCTAATATGTGATTAAGCTGATAACCCACTTAATTTTTCATAACCTTGTTGCTGTTTCCTGGTGCCTTCTCAATAAATTCTTAGTCACATGTATTATTTTTAATTGACAAATGGAGGCTCAGCTAAGACAGGTATTAATTTTAACCATTATTTCCATGAAATTCATTGGTAAATTCCTCCATATCCTAGGATCCTCTTAAATTGCTTCAGCCTATTTTGGAGTATTTAAGTGAGCCATTTCTTTCCTTATTACTTGTTCCAACAATAAAGCTATTCCTTCTATTCTAAAAATCTTGCCTACACTTATCTCTGCTCCCTTCTTTTGAAGCCATGAAAGGAAGCCAATTCCTGTTCTGGTTTCTAGTTCTTTTTATTACGGTGGTATTGGGCCTTGAAAATCCCACCACCACCACCAACTGGAATAACTCCCCCCAATGATTCCCATCAGAAGAAGTCCTTGGCTAATGGGTGGTTCAAGTACCTCTCAGGCCACTGGGGAAGAAAGTTACATTATGGTTGTACTGCCAATCCTCATCCTCCAGTTGAACCCTCATTGGTTAGGCCCAACACATCATTTTACCTGTTGATGTACGTGATAGGATACTATCTACTGGGTTGTTTTAGCTCTATAATGGTTAGGTTTGCTTATCTGGGCCACTTTAGCCACCTTGCTATAGTCACAGTGCCCATTGGTTTGGTCATAGCAGGACTTAACATAGGGGCCTTGGCTCACCAGATTTTGAACCTTTTCCCCCTCAAGTGGGTCCCTGACAAACCCAGAGCAGTCTAGCTTATTGGCTCAGCCCCAGTACAATTATGTTAATAGAGAACCAAGTTATCCGCCTGATATTTGGGGGGAGGCTCTGGAAGCATCGGAGGGCAAGAGTTCTAAGGCCTTGACTTTATAGGCAGTTGAATATGCCATTGCCTGAATGTCAATGATACAATTAGTCAAATCTTTGACACAAGCTTCAGGATTGGCAGACACATCAACTTCAATCAAAGGGGGTCCCAAGATTGAGGGAGTTGTGGCTTTACGCCCTTACAGCACGTCAAAGGGAGATTGGCCAGTCACTTGGTGTCTACTGAGTTGATACGCAAAGGGAGCAGCAGGGAGGAATATATCCCAATTAGCGGCATCAGAGAGGGTGAGTTTCCTCATGATGGACACAAGGGAAGAGTTTGCTTGTTCAACAGTTCCATTGGTGGACAGGTTATATGGCACAGAGAAGGATTGATGAGTGCCCATAGCCTCAACAATAGACATTATGAGGCGAGCATTAAAGTTGGTACAATTGTCTGAAAGCAGGACTTGAGGGCAGCCATGATGGAAGAAGATATCTTGCAACAAGAAATTAGCAGCTTTATGGCAGTTATATCCTTTGTAGCTCTGGATTTGACCCATTTACTTAAGTTTTCTACGGCTACCAAGATGAACCAACACCCAGATCTAGAACAAGGGAGAGGCCCAACAGCATCAATGCTTGCAGTGTGGAAGGAACACTTAAGGGGATGAGCTTGAATTAATATTGGGAAGGTCAGGGTTGTTGGAGCTGACAAGAATGACAGGAGGCAAGGATGTCAGGGATTAAGAGGCGCATGTTTTCCCAATAGAAGTTCTTGAATAGCCAGTCATGATTTTTTGCTATACTGTCAGGATTGACAATTCTTCCTCTATGGAAACCTGGGCCTGGGAGCAGGAATGGAACCCCAACCCTAGATCCCCTTGGGCTTCTGGGCCTGTGGACCAAAGGACCACCTGCCCGCGTTTTTCTGGGATTAAGCCCCCATAAGCTGAGGCCGAGAATGTTGGCCTATGCAGTAAAACAGGCCAAACCAAGGAAATTATTACAGCAAATGGAAGACCAATCACAACGCCTAATGGAGGTACTGAAGCAGTAACTATTAGCTTCATAAATTTGAATTCTACACCAGTGGCCAATCAAGAGCTGTCCCCAGGAAGAGGCATGGGCCCAACCCCATGACCACAACTCTAAAGCAAGTTAATCAGGTAGCCAATTTGAGATTCACAACCAATGAAAGAACTCCCGGGCCAAGTGCCATTTTGCTGCCTTTGGACCCAAGCACCCAGTTCCCCTGGGCCTGCCTTTCTCAATGCCCTGATGAACCTCCCATAGAAAATATTAAGTTTGGAGGTGGGGTGCTATATAGACCAAAGGACCCTGCGCTCCAAACTTATCACCATTTTTGAATAAAGGTTATGTTATTTTAGCTCATACAGCTACTACCCCATTTTGTATTTGCCTTCTACCAAATCAGTACAAGATCTCATGGCCCTCCTGCCCCATCACTTACAGTTTTCTGTCCACCAGGTGTATCCTTTGGGCCTTCTCACTTCACTGATTACCCCTTGAAGCCCAAATATAAGGACTATACCCCAGAAAAGATACTTGAACTCAATTCCTTGGCCTGTGTACAATCAGCTGTTAGATAAAATTGTCAAGGCCTGTGGATATTCTCAACACCAAAATTGTTTAGAGGAAAATTCAACTATCTTCCTGCTTACCACGTCCATATGGAACCGCCTGTGACACCCAAACCTATGTCTGCTACCTCACTGGACCTCCCAACTGACCATACTGGCAAGCTGTCTGGGATTGTGTACATCACTCTCACAGGGGTGATTGGCACTGTCATACCAGTTGCCGGCCCATGGTCTTGGGCAGGGAAGTCTGTTTCATGCCTTTTAAAGTTAGCTCCTCTCTTGTGGTGAGCCCTGCCTGCTAAACCACTGGCCCAAGTCACTCCTGAAAACAACAGGCCAGATGCCTGAGACTGGATCCCTGACATATGCTCCCATGCCCAGTATCAATGTGGGCTTGGAGGATAATGGCTATTCTGTCAGGGATCCAACCTGAGGGGGGTTCCTGAGAACTTGCAGGTGGTTGGCCCGCAGGCCCAGAAGAGAGAGCCCACCACAGGATTGGGGCTAACTTTACAATATAAGATAACAATTTTCCAAGTATTGCCCAAGGTCTGCTTGTAGGCACCATGGAATCAATCAACCCAGTGAGGGTGATATACATCACTCCAAATATTTGGGTGGAGGTGGATTCATCAGTGGCAACAGAATCTTGCAGACGGTTGGGCTGCGGGGTGTGGGGCGGTGTTATTGGAACTAAATATGCGGGCAGGAAATTATGCTTGTCTTGGTATAGCAGAAGAGGTATGGTGATTTTGACGCCTTCTCTGTACACGGTTTCACTCTCTCTAGTTATAGCTTCAGGGTTGTGGATAAGGATCTCCTCTAGAGTAAACTCCAAATACGCCGGGTTGGGTGGGTACTCGGTAAAAAGTACTGGGCCAAAAGGAGCTCCTGGTGGACGGTAAAGCTCAGGCAGCTGGTCCGCGGTTTCTAGGGGTATGTGAGCACAGAGAACGGGGCCGCAAGGAGTAGACTGAAGATGAAATAAAACTAATAACAAGTATGGTATGATCTGGTTGAACTAAAGGTTCATGTCACTTTATTGTAAGGATGGCAATGGGCATCTTCCTGGTGGCCCAGGGTATAAGTATGCCCATCTGTCATGGCAAAACTTTCAAAGATTTTCATGGCCCAGGTTTCCTCATCTACTAGGTCCTCACAGCCCTTGGTGGCAACAATTGCGGGGGTTGTTTTATTAGCTGACTTGCAACTAGAGCACTCAAATTCCTTAACCAGTTCACGGGACGGGTCATCTCTGGGTGGCCTGTTTCTTATAGAAGGTATCTTTGTTTCTTCTTCTGTAGTGGCCCAGGTTATTCTGGGGTATGTGGCTAACCCAGCCCGTTGATTGGTTGGGTTAACAGGAACCCCTAGCGCAGTAGGCATCATTGTAGGCAAACTTGGCTCATCAAACTTCAGGAGATTCTCTGAAGTTGAATCTGATCCTGATTTGAACCCCAAAAACTGTAGGCAGCCGGGCAGCTGGCCCTGTGGGCTGGCAGCCCGCAAGATGCCAGGGTTTGACTCCCATGGCTGAGGCCTTTTGGTTATCATGGTTGACAGGAGTTTGTCACTTGTGACATATTCTCATACTAGGACAAGCAAAGGGCAGATAGACGTTGTTGACTTTCTTGATGAATTGTCTATCCTGAATCAGTATCTTTTGATAGGGCCTGGAGTGCCAATTGGATGTCTTCTGGTTCAGTGGTCCAGGAGTTGGGGTACCCTATTAATTCATACAGGCAATCTGCATATGCAGGATGGATAGCTAGTATAGGCATCCTTGACAATGTGTTAGTGTTCTGATGCTGGGCACCAGGGCAGTGGACCACAGTGAAATTTTATCCTTGCAAGCGTAGAGCCCAACATGCTAACTGATCTTCAGACTCCTTTAATTGCTGCAGCCACGTAAGGGATGAGTGTTCAGTGACTACAGTAAAGTGAGTCCCGTAAATGTAGTGTTAAAACTGTTTCACTTCATAAAACACTGCTAGGCTGTTCTTTTTGATGACACTATATTTCTTCTTGTGTTTATTGAGGACTTGCAAAGAATAGGTCACAGGTCAATCTATGCTCTCATTGTCAAGCTGGGCTAAAATGGCACCCATAGCTACTCCACTAGCATCAGTTTACAAGATGAACTCCTTATTATAATCAGGGTAGACTAGGATGGGAGCCTCTTTAAGCTTGGCCTTCAGCGCTTCAAAGGATTGCTGTTGGCTGTCAGTTCACTCAAAGGGTAAGTTGCAAAGGAGTTGGACAAGGGGTTTGCTCAATTCAGCAAAGTCAGGGATGAACTGGCAATAGTATCCCATCATACCAAAAACACTTGGACTTCCCATAGGTTTGTGGGAGGCAGCATCTTGTCAATATCTTCCACCTTATTATTCATGGGGTGTATTCCAGTTTGAATGACCTCATGACCTAAGAATTCAAGACGTTCCTTAAAGAAGGAGCACTTGGAGGATTTAAGCTTTAAACCTGCTTCTCAAATATTGATAAAGACAGCCTTGAGATGGTCCAAAAGGCCAGTAAAGGTGGAGTTAAACATAGTGATATCATTAAGATATAAAATGACACAGGAGAGCTTCAGGTCTTGTAGAATAGAGTCCATAGCCCTTTGAAACGTAGTTGGGGCATTACAAAGTCCTTGGGGAATTTAAGTGGGTTTGTAGAGGTTCTCTGAAGTGATAAGGGCAGCCTTTTTCTGGTCTTTGGGAGACAAGTCAACTTTCCAGTAGCCCAAAGCTAAGTCCATAGCAGAGAAAAATTTTGAGCCCCCAAATTGTCTGAGAGCATTGTCAATCCTAGGCAACAGGTACAAATCATTTTTTGTGAGAAAATTTAGACAACAATAATCCATCACAATGTGGTGGCTTCTGTCTTTCTTCTTGAGGATCAACAAGGGGGGAGGCCCATGGACTTTGAGAAGGGGCAAGTAGTCCAGCATTTAATAGTTGATTGAGCTCCTTAGAAACCTGAGCATCATCTACTCTACTGCAGTGGTAAGGCTTTGGACAAAAGGGCAGCACATCAGCAGTATCTATCTGATGTATGACCCCCTTGGCTAGGCCATAGTCTGTAGGCCCAGAGGCAAAGATATTATTAAACAGATTGAGCAGTTCTAGCACATCTTTTTGTTGGATGGGTGACAGCTGGGGATAAATCAGCAGTGGTGAACAAGGAGAGAACCTGAAGGTTTTCATCAGGTAAATTAAAGTTGCTGAAGGTTCCAAAATGGTAGAGGTACACCACCTGTTCTGTCCCTAATATGCAATCATGCCCTACAACTTGGCCCTGAGATACATGCATAGGCAAAGCAGTCAGGTTAGCCAGCAATAACTTTACAGGTTCCTTAGGAGTTCAATCTAAGATCCCTGGGCATAACCAAGGTTCCTTGCGGCTTAGAGATTCAGGAGAGTATAGCTCCAGAAAAGACTTTTCAGGCAGCTTGTAAGAGATCTGGGAGTCTATAATCACTTGGGAGCCTGGAGGAATGGTAATAGCTGTAGGGGCAAGGAGAGGCACACCTTCCTCTGCAGGAAAGGAAGGAGGGGGAACAAATTTTGGAGGAATGAGTTCTGTACTTGAGCAAGAAGATAACCGTGGGGTACTCAAGCACACAAGTTTTAAGACATTTTTCTGGGAGGCGCAGAGGTTCCTCAAAAATCAAAGGAACCTCATACCCTAGAAGCAAAAGGCATCCATCTTGTAGATTTACAATCCTGTTATATTCTCAGAGAAATTGAGTGCCAACCAGGAGGTCATAGCTTTTTTCTCTAAAGCAACAGCAGGGGAAGCAATGAGGAGCTTCCTGAACCTCATGGGCAGGGCAGAGTAGGCACCAATGGCTCTAGTTTGAGCCATGCCAGCAGTACCATATGATTGAGCGTAATTGAGATTGGGGGCCAGCTTAAGTTTCTTCATCAGTTTGGACAATACCACATTGACTGGGGAACCTGTGTCCAAAATTGCCTTGATTTTAACCTTTTGGATTTATACTTCCACATGGGTTGTATCTTTTCCAAAAGGGAGGCAAGACTGCCAACACATCTTGTGCAGCCTCTAGCTCCTTCTCCCATTTAGCCATCATACACTATAACACAGGAGTCTCTTTATACACAGTCTGTAGTGGGAGAGATATGGTTACATTATGGAAAAAAGCTTTGGCTAGTTTGGCTGCTTCCTCAAAAGAGTCAACCAAGACGGGAGATCAGTGGGCTTGGGCTAGGTAAGGGCAAACCACCATGGACTTAGCTTCACTTGTAGGTACTTGGGAAGTGGTGGTAGTCTTCCCAGAGCAAAGCTTGTAAGGGACTACACAGTTTCTGGGACAGCCAACACAGAGTAGCCATAACTATCTGATTCATCAAAGTCAGAATCTTCATGTTCAGAATCACTAGAAAGATTGTGGAACAGGTGAAGGATAGTTGGGCCAGCTGAAGGGAAAGACTTCTTGTCAGAAGGAGGATAATAAGGAGACAGGGGAGATTGGTCAGCAGAGAGTGTCTCTGCCTCTAAGCTGACATCTCTTTTCCCGCCTGTTCCTTAGGATCACAACCTTCCATCCGGGGATTAGTGCAGGTGCGGAAGTGATGTCTTATTTGACCACAGTTATGACAGCCTTGTCTTTTAGTCTGTCCACTTGAACCCAGAGTCATAATGTGCGGCGTGCAAGAGGTGGTTCTGGCATTATTGGCTGTATTCTCACGCACCACAGTACCCCTATGGGTCAAATGCATGTCTTGAAAGAGCGTCTTAATACTCTTCATGGAAGTGAGAGAAGCTTTGTGCGCCTTAAAGTGTAGGCATAAAAGCTAGTTCACCTTCAAAGCATTTGAACAAGCCTTGTACGCTTCCCAAGGAGTTAACTGTCAACTGGTGATTAACTGTTGACCTTCAATATAGAAGCATTCTGCAAACTCCGCCAAGGTTTCCTTGGGTTTAAAGGCAATATACATAAATGCATCTTTCTTGACTTCCAAGCTGAGATCTCCTCTTAAAACCTCAATAAGGAGGCGCTTCATGTCTTCTCAAGTAACAATGGAGGGGAGTTTGGGGACCACTACTTCTTGACATGTGGGGTGAAGACAGGTAAGGATATGTTCCTTTTTGAGATTGTCAGTGGCCCTACAAATTGTCTCTTGTAGATTGTTAAAAAGGCAGCAATAGTAGAGGTTTTAGGGTCAAATATTTTTTTGAAGGTTGGCTTGTAGTTTGGGTCAATAGACAAGGAAGTGGATTGGCTGTTGTTGCCAGGGTTGAGGACATTAATGTAAGGATTGCCCTCAAACTTGGATTCAGAAGCAGGCTATCTAGCCCAGAGTAAACAAAGGATCTCCTCCAGGTTATCCAAGGTAGAACTATTCTGCCCACTGACATCTCAGGCAGTAACAGCAACAGCTCCAAATTTGTCAATCTTGATTTGTTGTACTGCTAAAGTACCAGCAACCCCATTGACACAAGTAGTCAAAGAAGTTATTTGAGCAACCAGAGGGGTAATTTGTCCATTTATTGTGTCTTTAAGGCAGGAGAGGGTTTTCACCTTGCGCTCTAGAGCATCTTGTCAATCTGCCACATCATTTGTTACTGCCGCTAAATGGACCAAGGCAAGAGCACAGTTGACACAGGGTTGGCCCTCCAACCCTGGGAAGCATCCATGGTTGGTATGGGTAAAGTTTTAGTGACTTCAGCCTCCCCTTCACCATCAGAGTCAGAGGACAAATCATTAGGGTCAGAGAGTTGCTGCCTCAAATACTCAATTTCACCTCACAAGGTAGCTACTTGGTTGGATAGCAAGGTGATACAAGGGTTGAGGTAGTCTCTACTTGAAGAGGGTTTGCAACAGAGGCTTGACGTCAATTGGTGGCTTTAAGTTCAGCTATGGCTTCCCATACCTTAGCTTCAAAGGCAAACAGGACCTCCACAGAAGGAGCGGAAGGAGTCACGTCAATTGAAGCTACTCTATCCTCAACGTAGTTTTGAACCTGATACAGAGTGTCTCATAACACAGCCTTATACAGACCATATTGTTGGTGCAGATGTTGGCCCTAATTATTGACGTGGGTCCCAAACAACTTAATTTGGGAATTAACATGTTCTCAAAAGTGATTGAGCTTGTTAACTAAAGTCTCAAAATCCTGACTATACTTTAGAAGAGTTGCTTCTATCTGCCCACATCACATAGCTTGGTGGTCATCCAGTTTGCACAGTTGATCCTTGATATATCCAGGGAGCAAGGAGCTAAGGGAGTTCAATGAGGAGTTTAAGTACTTCTGTGAAGCCAGCAAGTTGCGCTGATTATCTGAAATACAAGCAAGAGGCTATGAGACCATTCTTGATAGGCCATATTTTGTGCATGGTTGTTTGATACAGCGGTGGCTACAGAAGTCAATATCTGGTTCTGAGATCCTAGCGCTAATTGATGATGAACCAAGGCAGGTTGTATAAACTGGTTAAATAACAAGCCAATAGTATCCATCAATTCTATCAGCGCAAGGGGAAGACCAAAGTCCAAGAGGAAGAAATACATTCTTTGGAAGCATACCCAGGACAGAGACCAGGGATAGTGTGCATGGCCACAGTACCTGTGTGGAGGAGGGAGTGAGCAGCGGCACAAGATTGCTCATAATTGAGAGAGAAAGCTGGAAGGGGGCCCAAGCAGGCCTGGGAGACAAAACAATTACCATAGGAGTGGAGGGGGTATTGGTGATTTCCTCTTCTAGAGGAGGACTAGAATCTTTAGGTTGATTGGGTAATTCAGAAACAAAGGGAGAATGACCAGAGAATGTGTGTGGGAACAGGGTAAATAAGGGGATTGCAGCCCCTGTATTGAGCACCATTTTGTTGTGTTTGGCTCCTGGGTACAATATACAGGAGGACACAACAGGAAATCTTTATATCAAAAGATTTGAGGTTTGAAGCTAGCCTTGGGTTAGCCTTCAGGGAAAAATTAAGGACATGCTCCTTAATTTACCGGAATACAAGATGAGGAATTCCTTTTGGTAAAAAGGAAAGGAAAAAGCTTGAAGAATATTAAAGCCAACACAAATGTGGATAAACATGTCTTTATTAGAAGAGTTGATTCTACTTAAATAGTAGACAAGGGCCAATGATCACTCATTAGGTAGACAGAGTGGCAGAGGGGGTAACATTGGGGTGAGGTCATACCAGGATTAGACAAAGGCAGGTATGATATTCCAGAATGAGTGGAGATCAGATCAGACCCATTTACAGAAGGCAAGGAATTTTTGAAGTCAAAAGCCAAAACAACTAAATCTTTGCACATATCACTATTTGAAGGCCATATTAAAATAGCATTAATGGCACAATTTACAACAACTGGTTTCACACGCCTTGCCTAATGAAGACAAGTGGCAATATCTATGTTGTTCTATTTATAACCTCAGAAGTAAAGCCTGCACCTGATGCACATTTGAAAGGCGCTTCAGATACCCGTTTTATAGGTGTTTTTAACATAATTAACCCTGTTAAAACTAGGTTGAGATAAAGCAATTGTACAATTGTTTTGCTTCTCAATCCCTAAGTGAACAACTTAATGTCTAATCCATTCAGGATCTTCAACAATGGGTTTCTAATTGCTGTTTCCCACTCATTCCCCTCTTAAATGCAGATCTGGTTGTAAGTGTTTTGTAGGTCTAGATTGGAGAAATCCCTTGCCCCAGTGAGCTTGTTGGTAAGGTTTTCTGAAGCTGGGTGTCACAGTAGTGTCATTTTTGCCTGGGATAGATTGCCCAAAAAAGAAGAATGGAAACAAGAAAGCTGCAAAACCCTTGAAAGTATTAGATGATTTAAACCTAGTCATTGACAAAAAAATGAGTTAAAGCTGCCCCTGTTGACAGTGAAGGAATTAACCTACATCTCCCTGAATTTTGCCCAAACAATTATATGTTGAAGATTACAAGATATCACTACCCAGTGGTACTTGGAAGTCAACTGGTTGGTCACCTAAAAATATCAAATAATGCCATCATCAACTATTTGGAAGAAGTTTCCAACTAAGAGGTGAAAATATTTGCAGCTGCCCAATCAGATTCAAGTTTGTCTCTCCCAGTTGAGTTATAGTATCTCTCATTTCCCCTCTGAAAACTTATTTTAAGATAGTTTTACCTACTCTCAATAAAGTTATTCCCCAATATATGAAAGTAACCCTGGGGTCAAATACCCCCTTCTCAAGCCATGGCTGCTGCTGTCTTGGCATGGTTGAGAAAAGTTTCCACACAATACCAGCAGGTTTTGTACCCCTTATCTCAAAATCATTTCTTTTTGGTGGTCCATTTACACCTCCTGTTTTTTGTGTTGTTAATTGTCTTCATATTGCTTTTTTTCCTTTCCTTTGTAGATTTGTAGGTTTAAAGCTTCAGTGTACATCTTTGTTCTCAGTTCTGATTTTAGTCTGAGAAATTTATCCCCACAACTTTTATTTGAGCTCAGACCTTATTTACACAACTCTAAAACTGGGAGAGGATTGCGGTTTTTGATGGTGATTAAGTTAAGTTTGGTGTAGTCAACCACAGGACAAAGAGTACCATCAGAATTTTTAACAAAGAATATGAGAGAAGAGCATGAAGAGTTCAATCTCCGGATGAACCCCTTGTGAAGGTTATTGTCAAGGTATTCTTTAAGTGTGATCCCCTGGGCTCAATTGGTTGGATACAGCTTTCCCACGTTGGCGTGCTACCGGGCATGAGGTCAATTCTTAGGTCTGGTGCTTAATGGAAGGGAAGCTTATTGCAGCTTGCTTCACTAAAAAATCTGTTGTGTTCCATTAGTTGGCGGAAAGAGAGCCCTTGGTGTACAAAAATGTTGTTATTAAGAAGAGGTTGAAGTCAGGAAGGGAATTATCAAGGTTGATGGAGTTTCTCATGGCTCTAGTATCTAGGAGTGTGAGTGCTAAAAGCTCCCCCTGGCTTGAAGTGATTATAATGGAAAAGGTAGTGTAAGACTTAATGGTGAATTTTTTTGGGATCAGAAGCAGCAAGGACAGCAAAAGGGTGTTGCTGGACACAGTTCAAAGCAAAGCAGTCTTTTTCTTGATGTCCCTTATTCCTGCAGTAAAGGCAGCATACTTTGTCAACTAAAATGTTTGCGCTCAGCCTTGGACAGCTGATATCCTCCTCCCTCCTTAGAAACCAATCCTTCTGGGAGGGTTGTTGTGTTCTGAGGCGCGGCACAGACACACAACAGGGAATACTAACCTTAGGATTGGATTTGTACTAAGTCTTGGTTAGATGACAGGGAAGGCAATTGTGTTTACCTTGCAGCCCTGGATGAATAATCTCTACTAGGCGTGGCTAGAGAGAAGCGTGGAAGTACAGAAGACACAAAGACAAAAATGTGAATAGAACTTAATTTTTATTGGTTAATGTGAAATGGAATATATAGTGGTTAGGAATACCACAAAACACTACCAGGATGGTAGGATCACTTGCCACAAGCATGAGTGGGGCGAGTGAGATGCACAGAGTCAGGAAACCAAACAATCATATTTCCTGAAGCAGAAGCCAGTTCATTTTGAGTGTTGAAATCAAAAGCAAGAGATTTGTCTTTGAAATGGCCCAACAAAGGCAAAATTAAAACATGGTGAATACTGTTATTCATGACATTGCCCCCTCTAGATTGGCCTTTGAGGGGTGATACTTGCGGAGGAACTTGGCGTGTACGCGGGAAAAAGGGCAACCACTGGAGAGGAGCTTTACTGTGTACTCAGACCCTTGTTTGAAAGTCACCTCTAATAGACCAATCCACAGGAAGTCTAGTTTGTGTGCGCGCCCACCCACACGGTGTTGATAGTATAGGACATGGTCACCAACAGCAAACTCAGGTAAGGGGGAGCGTCCAGCGTTGTCAGGAGAGAGCTTGAGCATCTTAGTCTTATAGGCAGAAGTGTAGGCAGTGGCCTGTATATCAATGATGCAGTAGACTAAGTCTTTGATGTGGTTGTCAGGGTTCATGGCCTTATCAGAGGGGAGTAGGGGAACCCCCAAGAGCAACAGAGTGGTGGCTTCACGCCCATACAACATGGCAAAGGGGGAGTACCCTGTGATCCAATGCCTGCTCAGACGACAGGCAAAGAGGGCAGCAGGTAATTATAGATCCCAATTTGCAGCGTCAGAGTAGGTGAGTTTTCTCATGATAGAAACCAGTGTCAAGTTGACACACTCAACTGCCCCATTAGTGGAAGGATTATAGGGGGCAGAGAAAGACTGGCGAGTTCCTAGAGCTTCAACAACAGAGGTTATGAGTTTGGCATTAAATTTGGTCCCATTGTCTGATAACAGCACTTGAGGACAGCCATGGCAGCAGAAAACATCCTGTAGCAGGAAGGCAGCGGTAGTCTTAGCAGTGATGTCTTTAGTAGGGCAAGCTTCTGCCCACTTGCTGAAGTGGTCAACGGCAATCAGGATAAAGCGGCATCTGGAGCGTGAGCAGGGAAGAGGGCCTACAGCATCAATGCTGACAGTGTGAAAGGCATGTTGAGGGGGGACCAATTTGAACTTGTGAGAAGCAGCTTGGGGCCTCTGAAGTTGGCAGTTATGGCAACTAGCTATGACATCTGGGATCAACAGGCAAAGATTCTCCCAGAAGTAATTCTTCTGAGGCCAGTCAAAGGTTTTGGCAATGCCTCCATGGCCAGTTTCTTTATGATCTTGTGACACCAAGGAGAGGCAAAGACTGGGGCGCATGTATGGCAGGTATTGAACCCACACCTTCTTGAAGAGTTGGTTGTTGCGTATGAGGGTGTCCTCAGACAATTTGGACAGGGCAAGTTGAACCTCTTCTGTCTTATTTTCCCAGGAAGAAGGGTAACCAATTGGCTTGTACAGGAGGTCTGCCTCAGCAGGATGTAGGGCAAGGATGGGCATTTGGGATAAACCATCAGCGTTCTGATGTTGAATCCTGGGGCAATGGAGTACAGTGAAATCATAACCTTGCAGGCGGAGAGCCTATCTGGCTAAGCGTCCTTCAGGCTCCTTAAGTTGTTGTAACCATTTGAGTAAAGAGTGGTCAGTGACAACAGTGAAATGGGTACCATACACGTAGTGGCGGAATTGTTTGACTGCATGCAGCACAGCAAGGCACTCCTTCTCTGTAACACTATAATTTTTTCATGCTTATTCAGCACACAGAAAGTATAGGCTACAGGATGGTCCACACCTTCATTTTCAAGCTGATCCAAGATAGCCCCAATAGCAAGGTCACTAGCATCAGTGTACAAGATGAATTCCTTATTGTAATTGGGGTACACTAAAATGGGTGCTTCTTTGAGTTTCTGCTTTAGAGTCTCAAAGGCTTGCTGTTGGCTGGTGGTCCATTCAAAAGGGACACTGCACAATAGTTAGACCAGGGGTTTGCTAGTATCAGCAAAATCAGGAATGAATTGTCTATAGTAACCCATCATGCCCAGAAAGACTTGTACTTCTTGGAGGTTGGTGGGCGGAAGCATTTTGTTGATGGCTTCAACCTTCTTGGTCATTGGACAAATTCCCGTTTGGGTTACTTCATGGCTCAGGAATTCAAGGCGCTCTTTGAAGAAAGCACACTTAGAAGTCTTTAACTTGAGGCCAGCTTCTTGGATCTTTATGAACACCTCTTTAAGATGGGCTAGGTGATCTGTGAAAGTTGCGCTGAAGACTGTTATATCATCTAGGTAGACTAGGAGGCACAACAACTTCAAATCACACAGGATAAAATCCATGGCCCTCTGGAAAGTTGCTGGGGCATTACAGAGCCCTTGCGGCATGCAGGTAGGTTCAAACAATCCTTCTGATGTGATGAGTGCAGCCTTCTGACAGTCTTTGGGAGAGAGGTCAACTTGCCAGTAGCCAGACGCCAAATCCATGGCAGAGAAAACTTAGAACCTCCAAGGCGTCAAAGGGCGTCATCAATGCACGGTAAGGGATAGGAATCTTTCTTGGTTAGAGAATTCAACCTTTGATAGTCCATCACAATCCGGTGCCCTCCATCCTTTTTCTTTAAGATGAGCAGGGGGAAAGCCCAGGGACTTTGAGAGGAAGCTAGCAGTCCAGCATCTAGCAGTTGTTTGAGCTCCTTAGAAACCTGCACATCTTCCACTTGGCTGCGGTGGTATGGCTTGCAAAAAAGGGGGGAGCATCTCCTGTGTCAATCTGATGAATCACACCTTTGGCTAGCCCATAATCAGTACTATCTTTAGCAAAGATGTCTGAGAACTGGTCTAGTAAATCAAGCACCTCTTTCTGTTGAATCAGGGACAACTGAGGGAAGTCTTGGGCAGTGAACAGAGATAAGACTTGAGGCTCATCTTTGGGTAGGTTAAAGTCTTGAAATGTTCCAAAAGGGTGAAGAGACAAGACGTCAGGAGCATTTAACAACTTTCTGTAACCAACAACCTGTCCTCTGGATACTGTCATAGGAAGCGCAGTAAGATTGGCAACTAGTAATTGAACAGGATCCTTGTGGGAAACGCCCAGAATTCCAGGACAAAGGTAAGGCTTGTTACACCCCAGCAAAGAAGGGTAGTACAGCTCTAAGAAAGTCTGTTCAGGTAGTTCATATGATATCTGGGAGTCTATGATAGCCTGAGAGTCTGGGGGGATGATGATAGCAGACGTGGCCATGAGAGGGATTCCCTCAGTTGCAGGACAAGCCATGGGAGGACACTTCATGTTGGTGGAATGGGTTTGGTATTTTAGGGTGAAGACCCCAGTGGGGTACTCCAGAGTACATGTCTTCAAACGTTTACTGGGAACTTTGATTGGCTCTAAAGATCAGAGGGACTTTGTACCCTAGGATAGAAAGATAACCATCCTTTAGGTTTATGATCCCATTATATTCCTGAAGGAACTGGGTACCAACCAAAAGGTCATAGCTCTCATTTTCTAGAACAACAGCTGGTGCAGCCAACAGGAGTTTACCAAATTGCATTGGTAAGACAGAGTACGCACCAATGGCGCAAGTCATGGAGAGACCAGTGGTGCCATAGGATTGATGGTAGTTGAGATCAGGGGCTTGCTTAAGCTTGTTCATCAGTTTAGAAGAAACAACATTGACAGGAGAACCAGTGTCCAGGTCAGCTTTGATCTTGAACTTTTGGATAGATATCTCTACTTGGGTGGTGGTGCGTCCAAAGGGTGGCAGAACAGCCAAGATATCCTGTGCCTCAGCTAGTTCCTTGTCCCATTTCTCAATCATTCATCTTAGTCCCAGAAACTCCTTATATAAAGTTTGGAGAGGGAGTGAGACAGATACATTCTTGAAAACAGCATCTGCAACTTCAGCGGCTTCCTCTGATTATTCCACTAATACAGGGGACCGTTTTGCCTGAGTAAGATAGGGGCAGGAGACAACTTCTTTGGCCTCAGACAAGGGCTTGGTGTTAGCTGTAGTCTTCCCAGATTGTAGCTTGTAGGGAACGGCAATATTCTCAGGGACAGCAAGAACAGAATACCCGTATGTGTCATGGTCTTCAACATCAGATTCATCCACATCAGAATCGTCAGAAATGTCATGGAACAGGAGGAGGATAGGAGGAGCTTCATCATCATCAGGCTCAGAGTCAGTAGCAGGTGGGGGTATAGGAGGAGGCTGGGAAGAATTGTCAACCAAGAGCATCTCTGCCTCTAGGTTGACTGTTCTTTTCCTGACTGATCCTTGGGATCAGCTCCTTCAACCCGCGGATTGGTGCAGACTCAAGAGTGGTGGCCTATTTGACAACAGTTGTGGCAACCTTGACGTCAAGGAGGATTTTGGGAGTTCATAGTGAGGATACAAGGGCCGCAAGAAGAGGAGCCAGAGTTGGAAGAGGCACAACTTTCCCGAACAACTGCCCCAGAATGGGTAGGATGCATATCTTGAAGCAGTGTTTTTATACTTTTCATGGAGTACAGCATAGCCTTGTGGGCCTTGAAATGGAGGCATAAGAGTTGATTCACCTTGAGGGCCTGGGCGCAGGCCATATATGCTTCATGCGCCGTCAATTGTCTGCTTGTTATTAACTGTTGTCCCTCCATGTAAAATCTGTTGTCAAATTCAGCTAATGTCTCCTTGGGCTTGAAGGATATGTGCATGAAAGCATCATTTTTCACCTCCAGGCTTAGATCACCACCAAACTTGTCAATCAGGAGCTGCTTCATGTTCTCCCAGGTCCCTATGGAGGGCAGCTCTGGTACAACTACCTCTTGACAGGTTGGGTGTAGGCAAGTCAGAATATGTTCTTTCTTAACTTTTTCTGATGCTTGTCTCATATCAGTCTTGTAAATAGTTAAGAAGGCTGCAATAGTCAACGTTTTAGGATCAAAGACTTGCTTAAAAGCAGGCTTGAAGTGTGCCTCAGGAGTTGGATCACCATTGTTGCTATTGAGTACATTTATGCACAGGGAGAACTCAGCTTCAGATTTGGAGGGGGGTTGTCTAGCCCACAGTTGTCAAACACTTTCTTCAAGGGTTGTCAAAGACTTGATGGTTCTGGCATCCGTAGTGTTGGCTAGAGCAGTCTGGCATTCAGTAACATCTAGGTGTTGTCCTTGGGTAGTGACAACTGTGAAGAGCTCAGCCAGTTGCAAAGTAAGGGATGGCTCCACTGATAGGCAAGGGGCAAATCTGTCATTTACCAAATTGATCAACTCACTCATCTCCTGTACGTCCCTGTCCAACTCAGTCTGGTATTGTTTCAAATGATCCACCTCATTAGCTAGGGCAATCAACTCTCTGGCACAGTGGATTTGAGAAGTCCCCGCCAAACCAGGACAACAACCATCCTCCTTGTTAACCCTGAGTGTACTAGCGGCGGCTGTCATTACCTCACGTAAAGCAGCAACTTCTTGCTATAGTTTAGCGACCTGAGCAGTCAGCGTAAGAACCTGGGGATCAGGTTGAGGCATTTCAGTAGGACGTCCTTGGCTACAAGTGGAAGCACATAATTCCAGGATGGCTTCCCAGATTTTCTGCTCTCTGTCCACCAGATCATCAGCAGGAGGAGTAGGCAGAACATCAGGTTTGGGAGTGGACAGCTCATTCACCTGACTCTGAAGTTTGGCAATAGCTGTGGCAGTGGTAGCTCTCTCTTAATTGAATTCCGCACTGAGCTCATTTAGACCTTGGGCTGCAAGGTCAGCTACCTGTTGCAATTGCTCAAAGGAATAGACACTGAATGCATTGAGCTGTTGCACTAGGCGCTCAAAATCAGAGAGATAAGCGTTTAGGGTGGAGTTTACTTGAGTGCGCCAGGGTTGTTCTAACTAATGAAACTCATGTAGTTGCTCCCTAACGTACTCAGGGATGGACTGGCGTATTTGCTCAATGGAATTGACTAAACATGTTTGAGAGGTGACCAAAACACGCTGATTGTCAGATATCAGGGAGAACAGGGAATGAATCCATTGTTGGTAGGCGTCAAACTGGTCCCAATATGGTAACAGCTGCTTGTAGAGACAAGATTTCTTGAATGTGGAGTCCCAACACCATCTGGTGGTGGGCCAAGGCAGGCTGTACAAAGGATGACAGCAGATGATCAGTAGAGCCAGCCGCTGGGAGGAGATGTTGTGGAAACTGAGAGGCCACAATTAACTCATAGTATTTGGCACGGCTAAACTGTAACTGAAGGCAAGGGATGACCCCGTCCTGGGCTATCCCAAGGGCTACTGCCATGACTTGTTCCAAGTCAGGGGTACCCATAGGGTAAGCAACTAGGCGGGGACCATTCCCAAGGTTCAGTACAGTAGGGACAATAGGCAGGTTGGTGATGTCTTCCTCAATAGGAGGGCTGGTAATTTCAGGTGAGGTTGACTTTCAAATAGGCGGAGGCAAGGGACCTTCAAACGTAGATGCAAAAGGGATAACCAAGGGGCTTACAGCCCCTGTAGTGAGCACCATTTTTGTTGGGTTCTGAGGCATAGCACAGACACACAACAGGTAATCCTAACCTTAGGATTGGATTTGTACTAAGTCTTGGTTAGATGACAGGGAAGGCAATTGCGTTTACCTTGCAGCCCTGGATGAATAATCTCTACTAGGCGTGGCTAGAGAGAGGCGCGGAAGTACAGAAGACACAAAGACAAAAATGTGAATAGAACTTAATTTTTATTGGTGAATGTGAATTGGATTATATAGTGGTTAGGAATACCACAAAACACTACCAGGATGGTAGGATCACTTGCCACAAGCATGAGTGGGGCAAGTGAGATGCACAGAGTCAGGAAACCAAACAATCATATTTCCTGAAGCAGAAGCTAGTTCATTTCAAGCGTCAAAAGCAAAAGCGAGAGATTTGTCTTCAAAATGGCCCAACAAAGGCAAAATTGAAACATGGTGAATGCCGTTATTCACAACAAGGGTATTAGTCCCAAAGATCTTCTGGGAGATGATGGGTTTGGACAGGTTGGGACTCCAGGCTTGAATTTTTTCACTTGAGGGGCCCAACAAAGGATTTCTTGAGTAAGCTTATTATAAGTATTGGGCAAGATGTGATGAGCCAAAAAGGCCTTCATGTCTGTAAAAAGGCGTTTCTGAAGAATATAACTGCTTTTTTTGTTATCCATGCCAATGACTTCTTTAAGACAAGCGAACTCCTTGAGAAACTCACTTGTGGCCATCTTGCCCTGATAAAGGCTGGAAATCTGGTCCCAGAGTTCCTCTTTAGACAAGGCCAACAAAATTACCAAGAGGAGAAAATTGCAGAAGGAAGGGTAATTGTGGAAAAGCTTTTCTCCTTCCAGGGTGGACTTTGTATACCATTGCCTGGCTTTACCTTGCAGCTTCTTGGCTACATAGTGTACCTTTTGTGCGTCAGTACAGTATTGGTTGGGGGGAGTGTCAAAGAGGGATTGGGAAAAGGCCAGAAGCATTAGAATTTTGTTAGATTCCCCATCCTCTGACTGAATTAAGGATATTTTGTTCAAGACCACTGTCTGAACCTGGTTTTTGTAAATTCACTGCCATCCATGGCATTGTATCACACTATCTTCCCCTGCTGCACTAAGAAAGGTCCAAAAGTATCAGCCAAACCCCTTAATTCTTTAGAGGATTTGGCACATACAGTTGATGAGAGATTTGTGTTGGCCTATCCTGTGGATTAGTTGCCCCTGGTTGCCCCTTGTGGGAAGAAACATTGGTTAATTTGGATTATTTGTTGGCATGGTATTGCCCACTTTTGAAAACCATTAGGTCTAACCAATCAATTGGTGCCACATCAACGCTCAAGAACCCAAGTGAATTTCAAATGCCTGGGATTCTCTCCAGCCAATTGGATCCAAGTCATGAGGTCATGTGATTCAACTTCCCTACAACACAATCCTTTTAACACAGCAAGGGGACCTTCAGTCCCCTGCTTGTCTATTTCAATAATATTAAAAAGATTGGAAACTTTTTGTACTTTTTTTAAAAATTATAGTTTGGTTGGAACCTCTGTTTTGAGTTCTTATCATCTAAATAATAAAGTGTTAGTTGTTTTGTTAAACTTTACCTTGTGTTGACCTGCTTTGAACCCAGCACCTCTTCTGGGACCTCCAGAAGAAGCTTTAGTGTATAGTTGTTGCTTCTTTACACCTTTTCTTTCAAAAGCAGCTCTTGAACTTAAAATTCTAATCAATTTTCAATATAAAACCTAATTTTATCTTGAATTTTCTTTGCTTTTGAACCCGCTTTTTACTATTCATCCTCCCAAACCACCCAAGCCCATTTTCAAGCTCCCTACACCCTCTCTGCTGCTTCCTACTTTGTTTCTTGCTTGTGGGTGCCCCTGGTTGCTCCAATTTTATTGTTTAAGACCCAGGAAACTTTACCAACATATTTAAATTATGTGGAGATTACAACCATGTTACTCCCAGTCCTAAAATTTGTTGTATTTTTACTGGCTCCCTTTATGCTGCTTCTGTGGTTAATATTGTCAGATTTGTGGTAAAAAATCTTCTCTTCTGTGCGGCTTGTAGGTGAAGATCCTTCCAGCCTCTTGAATCTCCCCAGTGGTCTCCTCTTTTCTGGAGAGGCCGTGGTCAAGAGCCTGACTTGCGGCAACCTGGAATTGGAGGCTGTTGACTATGCTTTGCCTGCTTCTGTGGGTGAGGAAACGTCAATATCCCCCTCTTGGTCTGGAGAAGAGCAACTTGGTGCCTTTTCAGGCGCCTGTGATGCTCCCTCCTGCTCCTGTCTGTACTCCCTGGTTACTTACCAGTTTGATGCTGATGGAAATGAATGTGTACTTTCCTCAGCTGTCCCCTGTGTCCTCTCTGTGGTCCCCCTTTGAGCAGCTGTTCTAGTCCTCCACTGGGCGGCATCCTGATGGTTTGTTTTTCCAGGATGAGATCCAAGCTTAGTTAGTTTAGCCCCCTCTCTTACAGTTTTGGAGGGGCTTTGGATCCAGCTGTTTGGACTTGGATTAGTGGTAGAATATGGTGATAAGGACAGTGGTAACACAGACTAAGATGAGGTAGAAGATCAAGGCCAAGGGTTTAACTAACCCTAGCTGGAATGGCAACAGCACTCATGTTGACACTTTGTCAACATGACCACTGTCAACTCAAAACTCTAAATCTCCTATGTTTTTTGCTAGTTGTGATAGCTTAATTCTTTTTTTAAAGCGTTCAGGGGCGCAAACCCAGAAAACACAACAAAATTGTAGCCATCTCAACACAAGTTAATATTAAGCTTAATAAAAAAACTCAATTTAACCTGATTTTTCCTTTACTTTTACTAATAAAAATTAGTTTATTTTTTATTTGTTTTCACAATGTAAAAGTGTCAATGTTGACACTTTTTAAGCCAAACTTATTTTTAATAACAAAACTGAAGCATCTACAGTAAAAAAATAAGTGAGCATTTAAAAATATTTTTTATTGAATTATTATATTGAAAAAGACAGTGCACATTTGATTGTTGAAAGGTTCATGTTATAAATATTTATATGGCACTTATTACGGCTTTAATATATTAAGTGGATTGGTGGCTAACAGTGATCCATTAATTTAAGCGTGAGCTACTATGCAAGTTACTACAGAATTTATTATTAAAAATAATGTTGACACTTGTAAATGTTGTTTATTTGCTCATGATCATCCCCCGGGGTGGATTTAAGCAAATTAGAGCGGCACAATTAAGCCTAGATTAATATGCCACCTCATATAAAGAATGTTGTAAGTGACATTATCAACACCTTACCCTTTTCAATACTTGAATACAACTTCTTAACAACTTCATATAAGCGCAATGGTAAAATATCATATATACACCCCCAAAATATCATTTTTAATAAAGAAATAAAGAACCTTGATACTTTTTTTACTTATTTTTATGTTTTTTTAATTTTTATATGTGAACAAAAACACACAGAAAACGGTTAATTTTTGCTAGCCTGCTTAAATTTAATTAAGCGTACTATGTTTTTTCATAGTAAATTTTCAAAAAAAATGTTGACAGTTCAATGTTGTCAAAAATAATGTCTACAATTTTTGTAATCAACAGTGAGAATTCAGCTTTTTTTACTAATTGTCACTCATAATGTTGATGCTTTTCAGAATTTTACATATAAAACTTTATGTTTTACATAATAAAAACATCTCATTTTTTGATATGTTGTATTTTTAACTTTGCTCTTTCATATTTTTTAATTCTTAAAATAAAATCTATATCTAAACATAATACTTTCACATAAATTTCTTAACTTTTAATTTTTTATTTAAAACTATAATAAAAGGAAAACTATACAAGTATTTTTTAACTTTTAAATGCCAATAAAAACCATCTAAGATTTACTTTTTGTATATTATGATTTTTAAGTTGTTTTGTTTGTTTTTTAAATACATTGCTTTATTTCAAACCATTTTACTTATTATTTTAGGACAAGAACACTTCCAAATAGCCCAAAGGAACCAAGTGTCCTTCAAAGCCAACCAAACCAACCAACAAGAAGCCTGTCTCATCAAAGAAGGCCACCCCCAAACCATCCCCTAAACCATCCCCAAAGCCCTCTCCTGAGAAGAGCCCTGCTCACTCCACTGGGGTAGAGGAAACTGATGGCTCTCTTACAGAGCACAGTTTCTATAACTTGGCTTCTGACAAGGTGCCAACCAAGAAGAAGCAGCAAGGCAAAAAGACCCCTCCTGTTGAGGGTCTGGATGTACATGTATTCCAACTATTGCCATCACAACTAACATCCAGTCATTGCCCAATTTGGTGCCTTTCTAATATACCATTTGACATACCAGAAATGGCAACAAATCAATATCACATGACTGTCCAGGTATCCAGCAACTCAAACCCATCCAGCACATGACCAGCTCCTGGGTTCAATTCCAACTAATATCCCCGCCACAGATAAAGCTATATAATTCTAAAGTATTATTCAAGAAAATATACTTCTCTTCTTTCTTAACTCCATATTTAAAGCTTCCCCAAAAGGCGCTCCTTATCACTGGTAGCACTACTGGTTTTGACCACGCTGATGAAAGAGAAAATGACTGACCAAAACCCACCCACCTTTGCTCACATACTCAACCAGGCCACATCCCAAGATACCTGGAAAACGTACTTCTGTACCCACAAAATTGATGAAGATATTCCTAGTGGATGCACGGTATTCAAAGGTCTGGTCATGCCCAAAGCATGTGCCAAGATAATTCAATACAGTTGATCTCTTCAACCACAAACAAACACACAACCACCTACCACAGGTGAAGTTAACAACAACAAGTACATTGGTATTGACAAATTCTTTGGTAAAAACAAAGAAAACATCATCAACTGGCTAGACCACACAGCTGCCAAACTCCGCGCCAGCCGCATCCCCCACAAAAAATGGGTCCAGGAAGCCAGCAAGCGCCTCTACAAGGCCACAGCTAACTGGTTTGTCACCTGGGTTGGCTCAAAAACCGGCAACCAGCTTGATAACTGGGAAGAGTTCAAAGCCAACATCACCCACAATTTCTGTGTCATTTAATCCCTCCAAGACATTGCAATACAGCTTAGTGATCTCTCTCAGAAGACCACTATTGCAGCTTACGCCAATGAATTTGAGGAAATATGTCGCAAAATCCAAAACCCAGCACAAGCTGACAACGTACACACCAGAGCATCATTCATCAACAGAATTAAACCCGCTGTTGCTGCCCTCATCCGCCCAGAAGCAAATACCTCCATGCCTGTGCTCATTGCTGAAGCCAAGCGTGCCAACATGGAATATGCTGAACGCAACGGCAACCACTCCTCAAACTGCAATGGCATAGAAAACGCCAATGTCAATAAATACCAAAATATCAACCATAACAACAGTAACTCCAATTGTAACAATGGCAGTTGTAGCCAAAGCACAAACTGCTCCTGTCTCAAGAAAGAGGACACTACCAAGGTTAACAATGCTGAGGCAGCAACTGCTATGAATCTGATCCCACATTCTCTGACCTCAAAGGTCTTGAAAAAGAGGAACAGGGAAAAGAGGAGGGGTAACAGACCTAAGTGCCCCTGTCTCCCCCCAACTTGACAAGAAGAAGTACCAAGGCACAAACTTTGCTGCTTGCATCCCGCGTGTCCTTCAATCCTCCATTTTTATGAACATAAAAATTAAAAATTGCTCACAACTTCTTGTCTATCCATGCACTTAAAAATCTCATATACATAAAATTTTATTTGACTCTGGTGCACAACACACTATGGTTAGCAAACCTTTTTGTAACCAAGTACAAAATGCCAGTTGTCAAATCCAATTTCAAATACGCCAGAATGGCAGACAAGTCAAAAGTTCTACTCAAAGGCAAAACAACTCCTTTCAGAATTGACCTCCAAGGCATACAAACATCCATCAAAGGACTTGTCATGAACAACATAAAATACAATATTGTAGCAGACATGGACTAGTTCATCCAAGTAAACCCCAGTGTATGTTGAAAGACAAAAAAATGACAATAAAATTCAATGGAGTCAATTTATACATTCTCAAAGAACCCAACAACCCTATTCTAAGAGATACTGTTGCAACTGAACCAGTGAGGATTCAGTATTTAGAATTGGGGAAGACAACAGTCCAATAGAAAGGACAGAATACTAATAATAAAGTATTGTTTATTGTAGAATATTGTGATTAATATACTATATGGGGAAAGCCATAAGGCCACAAGGGGGTGACAGTGGGAAGTTCCATGTAAGGTTTGAAGCCAAGGAATAACTTGTGCAGGAATCAACAAGTCAAATTGGCAGCACTCCTAATTAGGATGAAGTACCCACCATTTGATATTGCCATCAGATTAATCCATAACGTTAGATATGTCAAGGGGCGACTCATTGAGCGCCCCCTGTGTATTGTAAGATATGTTAGCAGGCAAGTCTAGAAACTTGGTTGCAATAATACAGTATTTCTCCAAGTCATAAATCAAGATGACTCTGAACATCTAACCAAAGTCAGTACCCTCCATATAATGAGGTACTCCAAATTTAATAATATACAAACACATAAGATCCAATGCCCAGAACTTGCGGCACTCCTAAATGGATACACTCATGTATTAAAGGAAGAACTCACAGAGTTACCCCCCAAACAAGAGGTCAAACATGGCATTGACTTATGCAAAGCCATGCCCAAACCTGCACCCCTCTACAGACTCTCCCCCATGGAGACCCAAACACTTAAAGCCCACATCAGGATAATCTAGCCAAAGGATTCATTCACCTGTCTAAATCCCTGTGGGGGCAGCGGTGTTTTTTGTAAAGACAAAAGAAGGATCCCTTTGCTTAGTTACTGACTACAGAGCACTAAACACAAGTACAGTAAAGAATAAATACCCACTTTCCCTCATAAAAGACCTATTTGCAAGGCTCTCTGGAGCAAAAAATTCTCGGAAATTGATCTCACATCTGGTTATAACCAAGTTAAGTTAAAGAGAAGGACATACCAAAGACCGCGTTCTGCACAAAATTTGGGTTGTTTGAATGTAAATCAATGAACTTTGGGATGATCAACACTCCTGCAACAATTGTCACCATAATAAACCAAGCACTAAACAGTCTCTCAAACACATTATGCTACCTTGACAACATCATCATATTTTCAAAAGCAAAAGAGGAACACCTCATGCATGTCTGCAAGACACTTGATCAACTTTTAAAGCACAAACTATATGCTAAGCCTAGTAAGTGCCAATTTATGGAAAAGGAACTCTTGTTCTTGGGCCACATTGTCTCTGACAGTGGCATCAAAGCAGACCCAGATAAAATAAAAGCCATAAATAACATGCAACGCCCCACCTCTGTGAAACAAGTTAGATGCTTTCTTGGTATGGTAGCTTACCTAAGGAAATACATCAAAGACTGCAAAAGCTCACCGCATCAATCAATGACCTAACCAAAGGTAATGAAAAAAAGAAATTCATCTGGACTCCAGAATGTGACAAGAATTTCCAACTATTAAAACAAGCTTTGATTGAAGCACCAATCTTACAATACCCTAATAACAACAGGTGCTACAAGCTTGAGTCAGTTGCTAGTGACACCTGCCATTGGCGCAGTCCTATGCATCTGCCAGCCAGGGCAGCAAGATTTCCTGCCATTATGTTACAAAATCAGAAAACTAAAAAACACTGAGAAAATGTACCCAATAAACAATAAAGAATTGCTAGCAATATATCACGCATGCAAGAGATGGAGATGTTATCTAGAAGTACATTTAAACGTCTGAGTACTAACTGACCATAAATTCTTAATCTATTTCAAAACTCAGAACACACTTGCACAATGCCAAGCCAAATGAATGTCCTTGCTTGAACAGCTTAACCTGGACATCCAATACAAAAAAGGGGTAGAGCTGATCATGGCCAATGCTTTCTCTAGGCTATTTCAGCCAAGAGAGGATCACCCTGATCACCTGGACCCTGACTAGCCCAACCTATACAACGCTGAGTACAAGACAAAAGGAAAAGATCCCTCCACACACCAACTAACCCATGTTACACTTGTAAGGAACAAAAAATATTTTCATGTATCAAATGGCACTGTATACTGAATCATTAAAGACAAACACGTTCCCTACATCCTACTTGCACAAAGAGTTAACACCATCCTAAGACATCACCGTCTACTAGGACACACAAAGGCTAATAACCTATACCTCACATTAAAAGAGATAGTATGGTGGCCCAATCTGAAACAAGACTTAATTGATGTTCTGAAAAAGTGTACAGTATGTGAAAAATACGCCAGCACTAAGGCTCCTCAGCCAACAGTTAACCCAGTACCTGACCCTGAACCATTTAAGGTTTGAGGGCTGGAAGTAGTGAGACTCTTCCCAGAAACTAAGACAAATCAACATTTCCTAATTGTAGCCATTGACTTTTCCACATGCTGGCCTATCTGCTGGGCAACAAAGGATCACAAAGCAGAAACAATAAACCAATTCATTAACAAAGCAATCATAGCTGACTACAGTACTCCAGACGGCAATTGTGGTAAGTTTGACTCCCTGGTGATTGACTCCCTTAAACTTGACTCCCTGGTAGTTGACACTCTAGTAAAGTGAGAATTCAGCTTTTGCCCTGATCAACAACTGGAAATTGACACTTTTTTAATTAACAGATCTTGATGTACTGAAACTTTTAATATAAAAACTTAAGCTATACAGCTATGGTATACTAAATTGACCTCAGAAAGCTCAGAAATGCAATAAAAACAGTATTTTTTTAATAGAAATAAAGAGAAATAAACAATTATTTCTCATTTTACTATGTAATTTACACTTTTTATTATAAAAATATTTTTATTACCATAAAAATTAAAATTCCAATGAGACAAAAATAAACACAAACACAAAAAATAAATTTATGTAAAATATGAAAATATTAATGTTTATTTTATATAGTTTATATAAGCATAACTATGAATATCATATGTTTTACTAGTAAATTAACAAAAATAAGACATTTCAAATTACTTTCAACTATAACTATTCATCTCAAACTTACCATATATACATAAAATAATCAGTTTTATTTAATTAAATTAAAAATAGAAAAACTAAAACTAAAACTAAAAACTAAATGATCAAAACTAATAAGTAAAAATTAAAGTTAAAAAAGTTAAAAGTTAAAACCATAGAAGCAAGCAAGCAAGTTTACTCTTTGACCTTCTTCCCCTTTTTCATTTTAGCCCCTTCCAGAAGGGCAGTGTCAATAAGCTCAAGCTGCTGCTTAAGTTCAGAGGCCTTGTATTTGTGATTAGCTGCACACTGAATGGCCTTGGTAAAGAGGGTGAAGCGGGTTGTAGGCTTGGTGAGGGGGACACAGTTGGAGAGATCACACAGCTTGGAGATGATTTTCTCCTGCTTGTGCTGCAAGAGGGAAAAAACTTATTGAATTTTGGGTGGAGCCCAAAGTTGGCCTTGAGGTGTTTGTGGTAAGCCTCTAGCGCTGAGGTGGTCTTGAGCTCACCATTCACTGCCGCCTGGTACACATTCCAGCTGGCCTTGGCACAGTCCTTGCCTTGCCTCTGTGTGACAACCTTACCAATCTACTGGGGCTCAAAGTAACCAAGAAAAGGCTTGAACTCTGGGTGCTTCACTATTTAGGGATCCTTTGAGAGCACCTCAAACCCCTGCGCAGTGTGCTCTGGCTTTAAAAAAGCCAAGGCACTAAATTGTGCCAGCACAAATCTGCAGGTGTCCAAAGTATCTCTACAGCTCAACCTACTAAGCTTGGTGTGGGCCTGCACGTTACAAGCAACTGCTTGGCGGAAGTGGCACCCCTGCACCTCTCTGCTAAACAGCTGCTCAAATGTATTAAACTGAGCAGGCTCAAAGTCCATAATGCACGCACAAGGCCCAAGAGCTCTTAGCCTCACCTTTTTTCTGAGTCCATGGTGGCCTGGTCCTTGTCAGAGGCAAGTGGTTTGGAGAAGGTGTGGGGGGAGTCTTCTTGAATTCATTATTGTCAGCAGGAGGAAGGAGGGCAATTGCTTGGCAAAGGATGTAAAATATGCGGGTATAGATGGCCTCAGTGGCCCCAGAAAGAAGAAAGAACACAAGTGGAATCACCCGGATTTCAATCTGGGATGGACCATTCAGAGCTGCTTGAACATCCGGGGACAAGTGGCAAAGGTACCGTTAACTAGCCAGGTTGACGCCCTTTTCAACTCCATCAGGTTCTTCTGAGTTGAGTAGCAGATTATACGGTCCTTGGCTGCAGGCCCGTCATCATGAAGCAGGAAGCGCTCTCCACTTGGAAGCTGCTTAAGCTCATGAGTGAGAGTGAGCTCAGAGAGGACGTCAGAAGCCTTGGGAGGAGAGAAATTGGCAGCAATACACTTATTGCTGATGAATTTGACCAACTGCTCCTGTGTTGGTACCAACTTGAGATTGTTGGGTTTGAGATGTTGGAGGGCCTTGATGGCCAGATCTGATGCGCAAAGATGAGAGGATGTGGGTATTACTTGCACAAGGTACCACTTTAACATCCAAGTGATTAGATGATTGGGGGGCTCACAAGTGTGCTCCCTCTTCTCCAATGTTACTTGCTCTCAGCCCTTGGTGTTCAACTGGGCCTTGCAAGTCTTATCCTTGCAGACAAAGTGCTTGCTTTTGGTCTGCTGTTTCTGGTTGTTGCAATTAAAGATATAATTGTCAGCAACGTAACCAGTGCCGCCCTTTACGGACATGATCAGAAAGTACCAGGAGAAGCGCTTGGGAACTTTAAACTCTCCGACCATGTTGCAAATGTTGTGGATGGCCAGTGAATCCCAAGACATATGACCAGAAGCTTTAAACTTCTTGGAGTAATCCTCCAGCTCATCTTGAAAGTCAGATGAAGAAGGAGGGGAAGAGCCATTGGGAGGGGGGAGGGGAAGGGGAAGGGTTCTTTGAGGCCTGCTTGAATGCCTTCTTTTTCTTACCAGAAGAAGAGGTGGGCTCCTTGGCAACCTTTGACTTCTTGGTATGCCGCTCCTTGGTGGGCTTGGAGTTGGCCTCTGATTAATAAAATGAGTGGTTGGTAAGATCACCATCAGATTTATTGGGGGAGAATTTTTGGGGAAGAGGTGAAGGAGATGTAAAAGATGAGGATGGAAGGGGAAGTAGGAGGAGATGAAGTAAGGGGAGATGGATTAGGAGGAGATGGAGTGAGAGGAGATGTAGTAGGAGACTTTGCCTTTGCAGGCTTCTTGGCACACTTGGGGGTGGAGGCAGTTTCTTTGGAGCCTTTGGAGGCTTGGCGCTTAGGCTGTTGGCTGTTCTTGTTTGATTTTGTCTAAAAAAAGTTTAGCATTGTAAATAATAGAAGTATAAAAGATATAAAACACAGAGGTAAAACAAAGCAAAAGTTGAATGAAAAGGATGCAAATAAAGTTTTATTTATAAAAAAACATAAAAAAGTAAATAGAAGCAAAATAGAAACTAGAAATATAGATATTGTTAAGATTTCTGGATCTTGAGAAAGAGATATTATGTTTATTAGTAATTATATTGTAGGATGGGATAGGGAATCTGTATGGTGATAGATGTGCTTTAATTGGCGTGACAACAGCAGAGGTCTGTTGTTGAATGATCCGAGAAAATTTGCAAAGTCCTGTGGTCCTTTGGGACGCAACACCAGCTGTGGTGGGTTGACAGGAGTTTCACAAGTATCAATAAGCTTGTTCTTACTTTACTTTGACACCTCTACTAATCAGATTAGTAGAGATGTTGAGGGTATGAAATTGTATATTTTCCAAGTGATCTTGAAAGACCCCTTTATAGTTGGCAGCTAGCAGCCAGACTGGCGTCTAGCTGCGGACAACTCTTACTAGCTAGCCTATCATCCCCAAGCTACTAGTCTCATCCCCCAGAGTTTGATCCCAAAACCCAAATAGGGTTTGGGATGAGGTAATATTCTAGGCTGCTGATTTCCCCTCTTCAGCCCAGATATTCCTTGACTTAGTTACGGCAACTAAGTTGACACCCATTGGCCAAACTGGCGTCTATGCTTGGCATAATAAAAAATGCAGACGGGCAGTTTGCTGTCTCACTTCTTGGTAAAACAGGATGTTGTAAGTCCCCAATCAATCTCTGGGTCAAGTCTGCATCCCTATTTGGAAAACAGAATCCTTAGCATCTAATTATAGAAGATTCTGGATTGGCCTGTGACCTGAGACCCGGAACGTCTCAGGTGTCTTCTGACTTGGAAACTATATCAATCTTATTATAGTTCCCCCGTATTCCGGAATAGCTGTTTCACTCTGGCTGTATTCTGTCCATTATCAACTCATGTCTTGTGATGGGAATATGGATCAGTCAACCCTGATAGACCAGGATTTCCTGACATTTCCCCACACTTGACTGAGCTATATAACTTGTGAAGAACTTTTTTAGCCCAGAATATGAACAAGAATTCTAGTTACTCCGGTGTTAGCAACAAGACAGATGCCTGCCAAATGATGGCGCAGATGTCAGAAGAAGACTGCCAACATTTCCGGGGGCTCTCCAAAGAAGCTAAGGTGGCGTTGCTCCGTGGAATTTGACAGGCAGAGACTGGTTTGCTCTGGTCTGGGCTAGAGAGCTTGGTCCCAGGTGAGAACAGTGACAAGATCCCGGTGGAGGGTGATTCTGCAGGGCGGTCTGCTGTTGGTGGTGAGAAACGCCTTGCTAAGCCTCAGGCTAGTTTGGCGCGCACCCGCCCCCACAATCTGGAGCAGGAGCCTTTGGTTGTGGATTCTTTCTTGGGTGCCTTTTCTCTTTGCACAATGGACGCCATCCTGCCAGAGTATGATTCCGTGCCTATACTTTGTTTAGGTGAAAAAGGGTTTTCCATCTCCCAGCTTTACATGGGAATGAATATAATCCCACAGTTCTTATTTGTGGTAATGGCGCAGCGCCTGCGTCAGATCTTAAGTGGCACATCAACCATTTGAGCAAGGGCTTTCATAGTGTGGAGGACAAGGACTTGGCGGCGCAGTTGGGTGATCAGTTGGCCAAGCTCTTGGTGAGTACTGGAGATGCTGGCAGAGTAGGTGAGGCTTGTCAAAGCTATATCCTAGACTTTAGCTTGCGGGTGTTCTCTTCTTGGTTTGGCACTCTAGAGGGATTTTTGCAACTGTATTTGTCTCTGGGTGTAGACAATTCCAATGCGCAGGACAGCTGTATCTGTCATGTGGCCTGAAATGTTTACGCCAATATTGAAAGTGGGGCCAAACAACAGGCAGTTTGCGGGATGGTGTTATGTGGGGACATAATGCTTACCCCCAATCTTAGCTTGTCAATGGCTACTGCGGACAATATGGCAGTACATTGGGAGAAGATCCGCAACAAGCTGGGCAGCCTTAAGGCGCCGTTGCCTCGTTGCTATAGGTATATATCCGACTTTATGTTGGATTGTGTGGTCTTGTTGTGTGTGTTCCCCTTGGACGCTGGGCTCTGGCAGGTTGATGCTGTCTCTGGGGAGATCCTGATTCCCTTTGTTTGCTTCTTGCAGGTGATCCCTGGTGAGCGTAGACTCTGGCTGCAGGCAGCCACTTTCTGGTTTTCTGAGGGAAGGAAGTTCCCTTTTGTAAGCCTCTGGAGCCTGAGGCAGGTGGTACAAAGGTCCCGGCAAGGAAGCGCCCAAGTAGCGGGCGCCAAAGATGATGAAGAGGACCCTGAATATCAGGAAAGTGACCCTTAGTTGGTTTCTTTTGCTTTTTCAATAAAGTATTCCTTAGTTTATATTTTATTTGCTTTCCTATATTTTTTTCTTTTTTTTCTAAAAATATTTATAAACTTTAAAGTGAGCCAATATTTGTAATAGAGAAATATGGCTTGAGGAACCTGGCGTGGACTCTGTTGATGAGTTTTCCATCAGCCAGATCCTTGATTGTGTATACATCTGGGGATGTCTTCTTGATGATTTTGAAAGTTCCTTTCCAGATGCTGTTGAGCTTATGTGCCCATCCCACAACTCTGTTGTGGTATGAAACCTGAGTGCCAATTCTAAATTTGGCTAAGGCGCGTCAATTCTGGTTGTCAGTCTCACGTACTTTGTTCCTGGTGAAGGAGGTTTCTGTGAAAGCTTTGGCCTGAAGCTTAATAAGTGTGTTGGCTAATCTAGACATGTATTGTTGATATGTCAGGTTACCTGGGTCCCCCATGGCTGAGAACAAGATTGGCAGGATTGCTGGGTGACGTCCATATGTTAGTTGAAACGGGGAGAAGCCGGTTGTGCTGTGAATTGAGATGTTATAGGCAAACACAACAGCAGGCAAGAAGAGGTACCACTCCAAAGTATGAGAGTCTGCCAGCTTCTGTAGGATGTTAACTAAAGTCCCATTTGCTCTCTCAACCATCCTATTGGATTCTGGATAGTATGGAGTAGAGAGAACTCCCCTCACGCCCATGAGCTCATTTAATTTTGGAATTACATGAGCAGTGAAGTTTGTTTCATTGTTGGTAAGAATAAACTGGGGACAGCCATGTTGATGAATGATTTGTTCTAATACAAACCTGGCTGTTGATTTGGCACTGACGTGCTGCAGCGCTCTGGCTTCCACCCATTTGGTGAGGTAGTCAATTGCCACAATAATGTAGCGCAGACAACCAACACACATTGGCAGGGGTCTGATCACGTCTATGCTAACAGTATGCCAAGCAAACTTGGGCTCTACTGATTTGTAATGATGCTTACCAGTTAAGGGTTTCTTGTGCTGAGATTTTTTATAGTAGTTCAGGGTTTCCTTCACGTCAAAGAGAAGTGACTCCCAGTAGTAGTGTTGTTGAAGTTGGTGGACCGTTTTTCTTAGGCCACTGTGACCCACTGCCTTGTGGGCAGCCATTATCAGATCCAGTTGCTCTGAAGGTTGGGGAAAGATGTACTTGGCACCATCATGATACTTGTACAGCTTTTGATTTTCTACCTTACAGTCTTTGTGAAGCTTGCAGAGGATGGCCTGTACTTCTTTGGGTTTGTCCTCAAACGTGTTGGTGAGCATTTTTTTGTATAGCAGGTCGGCCTGAGTTGCTAATATGGCAACTGTGGGAAGTCTTGACAAACAGTATGCGTTCTGGTGATTTGCGCCAGAACAGTGGACTATAGTGTAGTCAAAAGCCTGAAGTTTTAGCGCCCATTGGGCAAGGCGTCCTTCTGGCTCCCAAAATTTTGCAGCCAACTGAGGCTGGCGTGGTCAGCTACCACAGTGAAGTGTACCCTGTGCAAGTATACTCTAAATTGCTTGTAGGCATATATTACAGCGAGGCATTCTCTTTCAGTGACTGTGTAGTTGCGCTCATGTACATTCAGAGAGCGGCTAGAATAGGCCACTGGGTGTTCAGCCCCTGTGTCATCCAATTGGGAAAGGACGGCTCCTAAGGCTGATAAGGAGGCATCTGTATGTACAACAAAAGGTTTGCTGAAGTCTGGATACATCAATACTGGACTAGAGGACAGGCTAGTGTGAAGGGCGTCAAAAGCATCTTGGCAGGCTGTTGTTCATAAAAGGGAACCCCGTTTTTCAGTAGATAAAACAGAGGTTTGCCAGTACAGGCAAAATTGGGGATAAAACAATGGTAGTAGCCTACCATTCCCAAGAAGACCTGGATATTGTGTTTGCTTTCTGGCCGCTTCATCTTGGTGATTGCCTCCACTTTGGCTGGCTGGAGGCAGAGTCCTGATGTATCTACCACAAATCAAAGGTACTACAACTGATTCTTGAAGAATTGATATTTTTGGGGTTTGATCTTCAAGTTGGTGTCTGCCAGTCTCTTGAAGACGGCCTTCAAATGCTCAAGGTGTTTGGTGAAGGTTTTTGAGAACACATTGATGTTTTCCAAGTAAACTAGGACGCAAGAGAGCTTGAGATCACCCAGTATGGTGTCCATGGCCCGCTGGAAGGTGGCAGATGCATTGAACAACCTTTGTGCCATTTGGGTTGGCTGGAAAAGGCCCTGCAAGGTAATTATGGCGCACTTCTCTTATTCCTTGGGTGGGAGCTCAATTTGCCAGTACCCCAATATGAGGTACATTGCTGAGAAGTACTTGGCCCCTCCAAGTCAATCCAGTGTGTTGTCAATCCTGGGCAGCGGGTATGAGTCCTTATTGGTTATCAAGTTCAGGCGTTGGTAGTCTATTACTACCCAATTACTTCCATCCTTCTTTTTTACTATCAGGATGGGCAACGCCCAGGGACTCTTGGATGAGATTAACATGCCTTTGTCTAGAAGTTGCTGGATTTCATTTCTCACAGTCTCTTCACTGGCCTTTGAGCGCCAAATTGGTTGAAGGCAGACAGGCTTGTTATCCCCCGTATTGATGTGATGAGTGACCTCATTGGCACACCCAAGATCAAAGTTGTATTCCGCAAATATGCAAGAATATTTCTCAAAAAGTGCGCTGGCTTGTTCCCGTTTTGTGTCATTGAGGGAAGATAAATCAGCCAATGGAGTGGTCACATAAGCGGCGGCTTCAACTTGATCAGGAGACCTATTTCAGACAGGTCTTCAATACATTTGAAGCTGTCCAGTTCTTTGACCAGTAGAAAGTGAACAAATCCTACAACCTGGTTCTTCTTGATGTGGATGTCATGCCCTTGAAGATTAGCCAGTAGGATGTAAATTTTGTCATGGCCAGGAATGATTATCCCAGAGGCAATCCACAGTTCAAATCTTGAACGTCCCCAAGGCTGATGAACTTCACCATATAATCCTGTGGGGATATTCAAGGTTAAACCCGTGTTGACAACCTGCTGTTGGCCAGATCCAAGTGTAAGAGCCAATCTCAAGCGGAGCAGAATTCCTTTGTGCTCCTTGATTTGGGTTGACAGCCACTTTTCCTTTTTCCCTGTACAGGTGTAGGAAACTGCCACCACGCCGTCCTTGTATGCCAGATTGATGCTAGGTTTTACTTTAGCTGGTGGTTTTGCGTCCTGTGTGTAGTACAGTGGGATGATCTGGCACAGGATTGTCAGAGTGTTGTTCTTCATGTCCAATCTGACCCTGTATTTATGTAGGAATGCAGTACCTATGAGCACATTGTAATTTTTGCTAGGCAGGACCACGGCAGAAGAAGACACGGCAATGGAACCAAAGCGCATTAGCAGAGCGCTGTAAGCCCCTTCTGACGTGGTGGTGTGTTTACCGGCAGTACCTTATACTTGGGTGTGCGCAATGTCAGGTACAATACCTAGCTTCCTGACAAGGCGGGTTGACACAATATTAATAGGGGCGCAACTATCTATTATGGTGCACACCTTGACTTTATTAACAGAGATATCTGCGTATTTACATTCAGAGTAGAGTTCAGAGTGTAGATTTAATACATGTACACCTAAGGGTGCCAGAGTGTTGAAGTACTGTTTGAGACTTTGACCAATCTCATGGAAGTTGGCCTCAATGGTCTCAATGAAAAGGAAGAATTGAACTCCTTTCAAAGAAGGTAAGTTGCTGGCTACGCTGGGATCCAAGGCAAGGCAGGTTTCTTGCACTTGGGCTGTGTATGGTTTGAAAACAGTCTCTACTGCATTTGGTGTGACCTTCCTTGGGCGTCCCCTGCCTCTGGCAGGAATTGCGTAAAGATTGTCTGACACAAGCATGTGTAGAGGATCCTCTCTGAACTCCTGCTTGGGTACAAAGTGGGACGGCTGACTGGCCAAAGGTGGCTCTGGTATTGATGTCTCTGGAGTGGTTGATTTGGAAGAGGCTGCATTGGGCTCAGCTTCCTCCAGGGATTGGCAGTCTGGTTCTTTTGGAATTGGGGAAGTGGTGGACTCAGTATATTTCACTACTGGACCGCCTTGACTTTTCCCTGGTCATCCGGCTTTTGGTTGACCACCACATCTACTGAGGACTCACGTTCTTTCCCCTTTCAGACGCTGGCCCAGTGTCCTCTTTTACCACATTTGTGGCAAGAGCCAGGAGAATTCTTTGCCTTGTAGTCACTTCCTGATTTACCATTGGAGTCAGAAGCGGCTTCATCAGGCTTGGGTCTGCGGGGTTTGTCCTTGGTGAGGGTAGACAAGCAATTATTCTGTCCTTTATTTGGAGCTCCAAATTGGGCCCCAAGGCAGCTCAAGTAACTGGTGATCTGTTGGGTTGAGCTGGATTGATCCAATACAGGGAACATGACATTGGCTAATTCCCAGTATGATTGCAGTGCACACCCCATGGTGATTCTGCAGTACAACTCAGAAAAGACCCGGGCACCTAGAAGAACCTGCACTTCATGATAGAAGCAGTTGGCAAAGTCTTGCACAGACTCGTACTTTTTGAACAAGATGTTGCTGAACTCCGCCTTTTGAGCTTGCAATCTAGTCTCGCTACCAAATTCCTCTATAACAGCCTGGCGTGCATCTTTGTAAGTCCAACTGTCTAGTGACAGGCAGGGCATAATGACGTCCACGCAGGTGGGATCCAGAGTGTTTATGAGGGTGGTGGCCTTCATATGATCACTTGCGCCTCTCATAGACATTTTGAAGAAGCGGATGAAAGTTCAAATGTTCCCATTTTTGTCAAACTTTGGCAGGTTAAGTGGTTTAAACTTGTGGTCAGGGACAGTCAATTCTTTATTGTCCTTTCTAGTGGCATGAGTGTTAGTGGCACGCAGCACTGACAAGGGTGTGAAGTGTGGCAAGGCTGCTACTCTTCTAGGAACTCTGCGGGTGTCACCTGATCCGTTACTCCCGTTATCTGGAGAGAGGTCAAAGAAATCAGGAGAAGAAGAGTTTTTTTGCTGATCTGGGCTGGATGCTGGTACGGGCAACACTCTTCTGCCTGAAGACGTACTACTTTCCAAGGAGGCTAGACTTTCCAATCTAGCCAGTCTAGCTAGCATGTTAGCTTCAAATTCCTTACGTGAAGTTTCATTTCTTTGTACTTGCTCTAGTAGGGATCTGTAGTTGCCCTCTGCTGTCAAGACTGTGCTGGCTAATAGATCCTGGCAGTTTGACAGCTCCTTTGTCTGAAACTCAGCGGCGGCAAGATTACAACAAAGCTCTGCTATGTCTTCATACAGTTCAGATGTTAAACTCTGTGCATCTTTTACTGTGTCCCATTCTTTTTCTGATTCTCAGCGTATTCTGCGTGATACAGACAGCACTGATGGTCCTCCTGTTCATCACAAACAGTGTGATGGCTACAGCTGGTGGTCTTCATTTTTTGACCATTTCTGCAATCCTGTTGACATAGTTGACTACCTTGGAGTGACGCGCATCCTGCTTGTTACAGTTGTCTCTAATTGACTGGCGCAAGTCTTCCTGCTGGGTAACAAGATCTACATGATCTTGGCTGCTTGACAACGTCTGTACATGGCAGCTCAGTGTTACACAATGGTTTGTTACATCAGCAACTCATTGTGCGCTTAAGCCTCAATTATCCAGGACACCGCTCACAAGCTGATCAACTTGGTTATTAAATTGGTTGAGTATCTCATCTACCCTGCCATGGGCAAAGGCGGTAGAGTCACAAAGGTCTGCCACAACGGTCTGTACAGTTGTAAAGCTGACGTTCAGTCAACTGACTAAGTTATGGTTAGCCATCTGTAGCTTGGAGCAAAAGCAGTTGAGCTCGTTCAACTCCAGCTCCTGCCTGGAAACCAGTTGTTGAAGATGCTTGATTGCTGGGTACACAAAGTATGTGAGCACTTCTTGGACCCTGCTCTGGTCCAATTTGAGGAGCTGACCCAGCTAGATGCAAGTGACATCCTGGTACCTGAGGAAATTGTTACTCAGGGTATTGGTAGTCTCATCAATCTGAAACAAATTGAACTTAGCGTTGCCCTGGGGGTCATTGAGGTTACACCTACCATGTTGCAATGCCTGCAAGACAGCGTGTACCTCTTTTATGTTGTATTGTGGCTGGCCCATAGCAATAGCAGTCCCTGAAATATCTAGCTGGATCATTTTCAGCAAAAGCGTAGAGTGCTTCATATGAAGTCAGCTCTAAACAGAAGGATTGGTCGCGCTCCGTATTGCTGGTCTCCATGTATCCCCCCTTGTACTTATCAACAAAGCTGGGGGTCAACAGAGGCAAGGCAGCACCTTGACTTGATACCAATGGAAGCTCATTTTTTTAGTGAAGCACCACTGTCAAGATTTCTGGATCTTGAGGAAGAGATATTATGTTTATTAGTCATTATATTGTAGGATGGGATAAATGAATCTGTATGGTGACAGATGTGCTTCAATTGGTGTGACAACGGCAGAGGTCCATTGTTGAATGATCCGAGAGAATTTGCAAAGTTCTGTGGTCCTTTGGGACGCAACACCGGCTGTGGTGGGTTGACAGGAGTTTCACAAGTATCAATAAGCTTGTTCTTACTGTACTTTGACACCTCTACTATTTGGATTAGTAGAGATGTTGAGGGTATGAAATTGTATATTTTCCAAGTGATCTTGAAAGACCCCTTTATAGTTGACAGCTAGCTGCCAAACTGGCGTCTAGCTGTGGACAACTCTTACTAGCTAGCCTATCATCCCCAAGCTACTAGTCTCATCCCCCAGAGTTTGATCCCAAAACCCAAATAGGGTTTGGGATGAGGTAATATTCTAGGCTGCTGATTTCCCCTCTTCAGCCCAGATATTCCTTGACTTAGTTACGGTAACTAAGTTGACACCCATTGGCCAAACTGGCGTCTATGCTCGGCACAATGAAAAATGCAGACGGACAGTTTGCTGTCTCATTTCTCAGTGAAACAGGTGTTGAATTCTCTGATATTCTCTGGGTCAGGTCTGCATCCCTATTTGGAATACGGAATCTTTAGCATCTAATTATATAAGATTTTGGATTGGCCTGTGACCTGAGACCCGGAACGTCTCAGGTGTCTTCTGACTTGGAAACTATATCAATCTTATTATAGTTCTCCCATATTCCAGAATAGCTGTTTCACTCTGGCTGTATTCTGTCCATTATCAACTCATGTTTTGTGATGGGAATATGGATCAGTCAACCCTGATAGACCAGGATTTCCTGACAGATATAAAGGTTAAAACATAGAAAATAAGTGAATTTATGATGAAGCATCAAAAATGTTAGGTTCAGCATAACATTTTAGTGTTTAATCAATGTAAAAGTTTAATTGAAAATCAAAAAAATATATGAAAATTATATGCAGAGCAGCAAAAAAAGTAGAGATTATAATAGCAAAAAAATTATTATATGAATTTTTTTATTGAGAGTTGAAAATTCAAAACATAGTAAAGTGTTGAGTTTGGCACTGTCATTAGCCAAAAAAAGCTGAATTCTCACTGTTGAGTATGCCAGAGTCAAGCAGAAACATCAAATTTACTATGTTTTTTACATATAAACCTTGCTTAAATTTATAACAGGTTCAAAAGTTAAACCAAAAGCAAGGCAGTTTTGTATGCTCAAAAATAAAAAAATACAACATAAGTTAAAAAAGTAAATGAATGAGAATGTGTTTATTGGTGATTAAAACATGCTGTGAGGAGCTGGGAGCAAATTATTTACCATAGTGTTAGTTAAAACGTTAAGAAGCTCTCTGTACTAATCTCCAAGTTAAAGTGTCAAGTGGCGCTCATAGTGTGTCACATATTAATTTAGCCTTAATTCCAAGCCTTTGATTAGTTAAATCTGAAACAGAATGGGGGCAAGTGGATAGAGTCAAAAAAAGATGTCAAGTTTCAGTTTTTTATAAATTACATATGAAATCTCTTAATAAATTGGGCTTAATTTATGTGGCATCACTTAATTCACAAACCCAGGAATGACATAATGTAAAACAAGTGGGGTATTTGATTAATGTCTATGCCACTAAATCCAGTATAGTGGTGCTTGAAAGCCTAATCAATGACTATAAACACTAATAATAAAAATATAATAGTAAATAACAAATTTTATATAAGCGCATATGTATTTTATTAATAAAATTAAAATTTGGCTTAAAAAGTGTCAAACTGGTCACTTTTGGGTTTAGAGTGTCAAACACAGGCTTTTTCATTTCTATTAGTAAATTTACTTATAAATTGCCCCTTAAATTGGTATTTCAGCTAATCAATTTATTAAACAGAGTTGAGTTTGAGTAAATTTAACCTTGGATTTTGGTTTTGAACCCCTAAATTACTAGTAAAAATTAGCTTAAAATTGGTTGAGCCAAAAATACTAATAGATTCACATATGCAGCACTCAACTCCCTGGCACTTGACACTTTGTCAAGTACCAGAAGTCAATCACCAGGGAGTCAAATTTACCACAGTTACCAACCAGGGGTGTCTCTTGAGTGGGTTAGGTGGGGTTTTAGTTTTTTCCACTGATCTTGGGCTGAGAGAAGATGGAGTTGCTTCCTTTGGCGGTGACCCTTTTAAATGCTTAGGCTTGGCGGTGTTTTTGTTTTCAGACTTTTTATTCTTGCTTTTTGTCTGAGCCTGGGAATTAGGTGGTTTAGGAGGAGAATTTTTTTGGTTTTGTGTCATTGTTTTTAGGCTTAGATTGGCTTTCAGGCTGACTCTTGAGCTTATTGAACTTTGACTTGAACAAAACTTGCTGAACCTGTTTGGCAACAATTTTGCGGACAGTCAGGGTTGCATCCTTTTTGGAAGCTTTGGTTTGTGCGGTGGCCAATTTTTTGTGTTTCTTGTGTTCAGCAAGAGCGCGTTTGTTGACCTCTTGGCTACATGCTTCTCTAAGCATCTTGTAGTCAACCATGATATGGGCAAGTATGTTCCATTCAGTGTATGATACACCATAGGTGGAGAGGTATTGGCTGGCACAGAGTGACTTATAGGACTTGGCCACAACAGAGAGCGACATGGCTATCTTTAAGCCAGTGAGGTACTGCTTCTCATTTGCAATCTGTTTGGTAAGCATCTTAAGCTTAGCATCATGTAACAGGGACTGTGCAAAGGTTTGAATCACTGTGTGCAGTTCATGTCCGCTACGGGTGAATTAGGGCATCTTGATACAGCTGTACTCGTTAGAAAAAGTGCCAGCTGAGAAGTGCTCCTCAAGTCAATTAACCAAACGTTGATGTTTGTTAATAGTCATAAATGTGTCAACAATGAAGTCGCACATCTTGGTTCAAACAGACCGCAGACATAGTAGGAGTTCAGGCATGGGTGGTACCTTGTGTCCATTGGGTCTAGGTTTGCATGTTATGTATGCTTCTATGGCAGTCTTAACGTGTGTGTCTAGGATTGAGGCTGACGTTGGATTGGTGACCTTGATAAGTGCTCGATGGGCTCTGTTGTCACAGGACAGCGGGGACCGGCACTAAAGAGGTCGGCGGTAGTGGGTTCAGTAGACAACATTTCAGGACCTGGCAGGGCGGTACACAGTAAACGGGTTAGGGTTTATAGGTTAGGTGGTAGTGTAGGCGCAGACACCGGCTTATAGGACCAGAGGGGTGAGAACAAGTAGGAGAATAGCTTTGAATAAAGTTGTTTTATTGAAGAAACAGTGCTTTTAGTTGTGCTGATTATTTGATTTACATCTCATCAGAATCACATAGCCTGGTTTATATAGCTGAGTGGCTTGGCTGAAGCACGCTAAGTGGCGCAAGACAGTTTGGAGTGTTTAGGAGTAAGAGAGTGTACCTGAAGCGTTTGGGATGTTTGAGAAGCTTCAAATCTCAAGTGTTTCATGACGTAATAGGGTATATGACATCATGTTTCAGTTGACTTATTCCGGAAGGTCTAATCCAAAATTTCTATAACGTCATTGTCTTGAGTCAAGTCAATGATGTCATGATTGGTTTTGGGTGTTTCAGGTATTGTTCTCGTTTTATGCCGTAAGACAGAGTTCCAGGGGTGTTTTGTCTGCGCGTTTTTTTCATCAGGGACGGGCGGGCGTTCCATTGTCAGGACAGGTAGAACGTTGGATCCAGAACTTAACGGTTAGCTATAGAATGGAGATTTTTTAAGCCATGTGTTGATCATGTCACCTATGTTTCTTGCACGTTAGAATGCAATAATAGGTCTCTTGTGTTTGAATACAGGATGACCTCTTAATGAAGGCGTTAGGGTTAGGCTTTAATTTGTTTTTATTAAGAAGTGTGTATCAATGGTTGCCAATGCTCAAGTGGGAGAGGGTAGAAGAGAGGAGTGCAGGAGGAAGGGAATTTGACTTAATCACAGTTAGAATTGTTGGTACGACGTCAAAAAGAGGAGAGCAAGGACGTTTCATTGTCTGAGGAGTGTTGTCAAA
>QTSX02002410.1:87500-90527 GCA_014839935.2 Entomophthora muscae
AAATTAAAATTAAAATTAAAATTAAAATTAAAATTAAAATTAAAATAAAATTAAAATTAAAATTAAAATTAAAATTAAAATTAAAATTAAAATTAAAATTAAAATTAAAATAAAATTAAAATTAAAATTAAAATTAAAATTAAAATTAAAATTAAAATTAAAATTAAAATTAAAAAATTAAAATTAAAATTAAAATTAAAATTAAAATTAAAATTAAAATTAAAATTAAAATTAAAATTAAAATTAAAATTAAAATTAAAATTAAAATTAAAATTAAAATTAAAATTAAAATTAAAATTAAAATTAAAATTAAAATTAAAATTAAAATTAAAATTAAAATTAAAATTAAAATTAAAATTAAAATTAAAATTAAAATTAAAATTAAAATTAAAATTAAAATTAAAATTAAAATTAAAATTAAAATTAAAATTAAAATTAAAATTAAAATTAAAATTAAAATTAAAATTAAAATTAAAATTAAAATTAAAATTAAAATTAAAATTAAAATTAAAATTAAAATTAAAATTAAAATTAAAAATTAAAATTAAAATTAAAATTAAAATTAAAATTAAAATTAAAATTAAAATTAAAATTAAAATTAAAATTAAAATTAAAATTAAAATTAAAATTAAAATTAAAATTAAAATTAAAATTAAAATTAAAATTAAAATTAAAATTAAAATTAAATTAAAAAATTAAAATTAAAATTAAAAATTAAAATTAAAATTAAAATTAAAATTAAAATTAAAATTAAAATTAAAATTAAAATTAAAATTAAAATTAAAATTAAAATTAAAATTAAAATTAAAATTAAAATTAAAATTAAAATTAAAATTAAAATTAAAATTAAAATTAAAATTAAAATTAAAAATTAAAATTAAAATTAAAATTAAAATTAAAATTAAAATTAAAATTAAAATTAAAATTAAAATTAAAATTAAAATTAATTAAAATTAAAATTAAAATTAAAATTAAAATTAAAATTAAAATTAAAATTAAATTAAAATTAAAATTAAAATTAAAAAATTAAAATTAAAATTAAAATTAAAATTAAAATTAAAATTAAAATTAAAATTAAAATTAAAATTAAAATTAAAATTAAAATTAAAATTAAAATTAAAATTAAAATTAAAATTAAAATTAAAATTAAATTAAAATTAAAAATTAAATAAAAAATTAAAATTAAAATTAAAAAATTAAAAAATTAAAATTAAAATTAAAATTAAAATTAAAATTAAAATTAAAATTAAAATTAAAATTAAAATTAAAATTAAAATTAAAAATTAAAATTAAAATTAAAATTAAAATTAAAATTAAAATTAAAATTAAAATTAAAATTAAAATTAAAATTAAAATAAAATTAAAATTAAATTAAAATTAAAATTAAAATTAAAATTAAAATTAAAATTAAAATTAAAATTAAAATTAAAATTAAAATTAAAATTAAAATTAAAATTAAAATTAAAATTAAAATTAAAATTAAAATTAAAATTAAAAAATTAAAATTAAAATTAAAATTAAAATTAAAATTAAAATTAAAATTAAAATTAAAATTAAAATTAAAATTAAAATTAAAATTAAAATTAAAATTAAAATTAAAATTAAAATTAAAATTAAAATTAAAATTAAAATTAAAATTAAAATTAAAATTAAAATTAAAATTAAAATTAAAATTAAAATTAAAATTAAAATTAAAATTAAAATTAAAATTAAAATTAAAATTAAAATTAAAATTAAAATTAAAATTAAAATTAAAATTAAAATTAAAATTAAAATTAAAATTAAAATTAAAATTAAATTAAAATTAAAATTAAAATTAAAATTAAAATTAAAATTAAAAAATTAAAATTAAAATTAAAATTAAAATTAAAATTAAAATTAAAATTAAAATTAAAATTAAAATTAAAATTAAAATTAAAATTAAAATTAAAATTAAAATTAAAATTAAAATTAAAATTAAAATTAAAATTAAAATTAAAATTAAAATTAATTAAAATTAAAATTAAAATTAAAATTAAAATTAAAATTAAAATTAAAATTAAAATTAAAATTAAAATTAAAATTAAAATTAAAATTAAAATTAAAATTAAAATTAAAATTAAAATTAAAATTAAAATTAAAAATTAAAATTAAAATTAAAATTAAAATTAAAATTAAAAAATTAAATTAAAATTAAAATTAAAATTAAAATTAAATTAAAATTAAAATTAAAATTAAAATTAAAAAATTAAAATTAAAATTAAAATTAAAATTAAAATTAATAAAATTAAAATTAAAATTAAAATTAAAATTAAAATTAAAATTAAAATTAAAATTAAAATTAAAATTAAATTAAAATTAAAATTAAAATTAAAATTAAAATTAAAATTAAAATTAAAATTAAAATTAAAATTAAAATTAAAATTAAAATTAAAATTAAAATTAAAATTAAATTAAAATTAAAATTAAAATTAAAATTAAAATTAAAATTAAAATTAAAATTAAAATTAAAATTAAAATTAAAATTAAAATTAAATTAAAATTAAAATTAAAATTAAAAAATTAAAATTAAAATTAAAATTAAAATTAAAATTAAAATTAAAATTAAAATTAAAATTAAAATTAAAATTAAAATTAAATTAAAATTAAAATTAAAATTAAATTAAAATTAAAATTAAAATTAAAATTAAAATTAAAAAATTAAATTGTAAAATTAATAAATTAAAATTAAAAATTAAAATTAAAATTAAAATTAAAATTAAAATTAAAATTAAAATTAAAATTAAAATTAAAATTAAAATTAAAATTAAAATTAAAATTAAAATTAAAATTAAAAAATTAAAATTAAAAAAATTAAAATTAAAATTAAAATTAAAATTAAGATTAAAATTAAAATTAAAATTAAAATTAAAATTAAAATTTAAAATTAAAATTAAAATTAAATTAAAATTAAAATTAAAATTAAAATTAAAATTAAAATTAAAATTAAAATTAAAATTAAAATTAAAATTAAAATTAAAATTAAATTAAAGTAAAATTAAAATTAAA